>ML779642.1:77031-94402 GCA_009831015.1 Picea engelmannii | reverse complement strand
ATTACCGACTTGATTAATCCTCAATGGGGATTAATCTAATAATAAAAATAATAATAATGACATGATTAATCCACAATGGGGATTTAATCCAATAACAAAATAATAAGAATGCTCTTCGCAGTTACATTATTTCAACAGAATTGACCCAATTAATTAAGCAAATGGAAGTTAACCATGACAATCAAATAAATGCTTTGCAAAATAGATTGACCACTATGGAGAGGGCACAAGATAATAGATATCATCATAAGCCAAACGATAAATGGCCAAAGAGACCTCCTCCACATGATCAAAGGACACCTAATCCTTTTGAGTCCACCAACTTGATAGATCATCAAGTCATACCTTATTGTAGGCCTTGTGGTAAATTTCATGAGGAAATGACTTGTCCAGTTTTTTGAAGGTCGTAATGAAGAAGACTATGGTAATTCAGGAAATGAACAAGTGAACATGTGTGGTAGGAAATATAATGTTGGAATGTATGATTGGATGGAATTTTTTGAACAAGGTAGTAGTGCAAGTTGCATGAATAATGTTGTCGACAAGGAAACTGAAAAAATTGAGCCTAAGTCCACACCCCAACAAGTTTCAGAAATGGCTAAGTATAGAGGCATTACCTACCAAAGGAATGGGAACATAAATCAAGATAGAAATCAAGAAAACATTCCCAAGGTATCTCCAACCCCTCCTAAGTCAAATGTGCATACAAACTCAGATTTAAATATTGACTTAGGTGGATGGTTAAGTAATGCAAAAATGTTGGTTCTTGTTTCATAAATCATGAAAATCCCTTTTCAAAGGGAAAAGTTGCTTAAAGCCATAGAAGATCCTCCTCAGAATATTGTTGATAGACAGCCAGCAGTAGTTTACCAAGATGCACCAGTAATTTTGCAGAATTGGGATAGGGGGAATGAAAAGAATCAGCCTTTTTTCCTTTCTCTACTTGTGAATAATAAAGTGCTTCATAATTGCATGCTTGACTCAGGGGCTAGTTCAAATGTTATGACTAAGAAGGTAATGGAGCAATTAAACTTAAGGATATCATGACCTTACCATAACATGTGTGCCATGGACAATAAAATGATTAAAGTGCATGGATTAATCAAGAGTTTGCAAGTACACTTAGTTGTTTTTCCAGACATCATGGTTGAAATGGATATTGTTGTAATATATGTGCTTGATGCTTGGGGAATGTTGCTTTCTAGGAAGACAACTGCAAATTTGGGAGGTAATTTACAAATGGATTTAATGTATGCTACCATCCCTACTCCAGATGGAAATACTTTTAAGTTGAATAGAGAATTGGAAATGAGGTATCATGTTGAAGACCCAACAAACCTAGGAATGAATTAAAGTATAGAGAGGATGATCTTGGAAATTATGTTATTTTGTCTAACTCTATAGTTCCTTTAGAAGAAGAAATTAAAGATGATAGAGTTGATGAGATTTGGTTTATGAATTTTGATGGTGCTTTTTCTAGAGCTGGAAAAGGTGCAAGAATAGTCATTCAATCTCCAAATGGTCAAGAATTTAATTTTTCTTATATATTGGAGTTTGATGCAACTAATAATGTGGCTGAATATGAGGCTTTGTTGCTTGGTTTGGAGGTTTACAAAGATATGGGTGTTAAATGTTTGGATATCAAGGGAGAGTCATATTTAATCATTCAACAACTCAAGAATAGGTTTGCTTGCAAGTCAGAAAGATTGAAGAAATATAGGAATGCAATATGGGACTCCATTGAAGACCTTGATGCTTTGAATCTTATTATTATTCCTAGGGAACAAAATTCTAAGGTTGATGAGCTAGTTGTATCTGCTTCCACACTTCAACTTTCCCATGAGTTGATTAAAGAGAATATTTATGTGGAAGTAATTTTTAGACCCCCAGTTCCATATAATATGGATCATTGGCAAATTTTTGATGATGATAAACAGGTTATTAGATTATTGACCCACATACAAGAATTTTTTTATTTTCATGTCAATGATAAGGGAGAGGGTTGTAACTATACAGAAGATGACAATAAGGCTAATCCAGTTCGTAGGTGCCTCATTGCTCAAGAAAATATATTTGATAGACAAGATGGACACAAACATAAAGAAGAGTCAAATGATAAACCATGTGACCACTTGGAGGTCAACATAGGAAATGATAAAGAGTCTAGGATGGTGAAAGTAGGTAAAAGTACCCCTATAGAAGAAAGAAACGAAATTATCAAGTTATTAAAAGAATATAAGGATGTTTTGGCTTTCACTTATAATGAACTCAAGGTCTATAGGGAGGATATGATTCAACATGTGATTCCTTTGAATGAAGAAACTAAGCCCTTTAGACAAAAACTGAGGCAGATTAAACCCAAGTTAGTTCCTTTGGTTCAACAGGAGTTACAGAAAATGTTAGCAGCAGGAATTATAGCCCAAACAAGACATTCTTCATGGTGTTGAAACTTGGTTGTTGCTAGGAAGAAGAATCATAAAATTAGGCTATGTATTGATTTCAGAAACTTAAATATTGCATGCACAAAGGACAATTATCCTCTTCCCAAGATGGAAACATTACTACAAAGAGTAACAGGATCATGAATGATTTCCATGCTTGATGGATTTTCAGGATATAATCAGATCGGACTTAAGGAGAAAGATAGGCATAAGACTACTTTCACTACTCCATGGGGTACCTTTGAATATTTAAGAATGTCTTTTGGCTTATCTAATAGTTGGAGATAATTTTCAAAGACCTATGGATTATGCTTGTAAGGGGTTGATTGAAAAATTAATTGAAATATATAAGATGATTTGACAGTTTTTTCTAAGGATGGGAAGAGTTATATTGGTCCTCTTAAATAGGTTTTTGAAAGGTGTAGAGAGTTTGGGATTTCCTTAAATCCTACTAAGACAATTTTTGGGGTAACAGAAGGTCAACTCTTCGGCCATATTATTTCAAAAAATGGGGTCAAGTTAGACCCAGAGAGAGTTGAGGCAATTGGAAAAGTGCTCTTGCCTATTTCTAAGAAAGCTCTCCAATCCTTCTTAGGCCAGACCAATTTTGTTCATAGGTTCAGTTAGCGATCAAAAATGATTTCCAAATCATTGAGACATCACATGACAAGATAGTCATTAAAGAGAAGATTTATTTTTAAATTTAAGTGTCTTTAAGATGAGTTTTAGACTTGTCTTTTCAAGAAATAAGTGGTCTCTTCAAGGAATATTTGGTTTAAAGTCATGAGGAAAAAATCCCAAAAAATCAGCTTTCGGAAGCTAAGGGTCGAATTTTTATATGATGTAAGCTGCTAAAAGTTCCCACTTTCAGCAGCTAAGAAGGCATGTGCAGGGTGCTCTAAGCTGCGGAAAGTGCAAAATTTTCCAGAATTCATAATTTTTTGTCAGAAGGTCAAAATTTGAATTGACTTGAGTATTTTTAGGGGTTGATGATGACTCTTCCTTACATATCTCATCAAATCTCATCCATGGATGCAGGTGGCACTTCATTTCATCAATGGAAACATTCTAGGGATCAAATCCTAGAATGTAGGGATATGGCTAAATTCTGGAAATCTGTGTTTTTCCTGTTTTAGTCACTTTCTTTAGGGACAGATTTTGATGCGCTGGAAGCATATTTTTAGAAACTAAAAGACCTTTTTCATAAGAACGGGCTCCTCTTCGAGAACCTCTCTCAGTTTTCCAAAATATGTTGTTATTTGTGAGATATAGGTCAATCTTTGAGCACCATATTTCCATAAATTAAATACTTTGTTTTCATGTTTTAGTCACTTTCTTTGGAGACAGAGTATGATGATCTGGAGAAGTTTTTTTGGAAACTAAAGGAGGTATTTCGCAAGCACAGGCTACTCTTCAATAACCTCTCTTAGATTTCCAAGATATATTTTGATTTGGAATATATAGGTGAATCTTGGAGAAGTATATTTCCAGAAATTCTAAAACTCTATTTTCCTTGCCATGTCACAAATTCAAATTTGTAATAGATATCCTCCACAAACTAAAGATAGGAGAAGTGGTTATCAGATCCATATTTTGAGGATACCAACTAAGTTTGTAAATGATATATAAGCCTGTTGATTTCATATTGTAAAGGGGGGGGGGGACAGTATGAGGACTGTGGTTCGACCTTGGAGATTTGTAACCATATTTCATCCACGGAAATATCTATGAATACATCTTGACATCAAGCTTCTTTCACTATATTGGTTCAGTTTTCATCTTCTTTCTTTTCCATGTTTATATATATTTAATGACAAATGACTGTCATCTCATATCTTCATTGGTATATTAAACCTATACATTGTTTCTCATGTTTTTCCAATGCCTGAAAGTTGTCATCATGTCATTGCGTTGATAAGCTAGAGCTACAAGTATTCTACCTATTATGTTTGACCATATATTACATGCAATATTATATATGTCTATGTTAGTGTGATAAGTATTTAAACTATCATAGTTGGCCATTCACACGTGATATTGTATGTATATTTATGTTAGCATAATAAGTCTTCTTCATGCCTTCACACATTTGATTTAAATATGTTGAACAGTATAGTTGAAGGCCTTTGATCTTTGAGAGGATTCATGTGTTCTTAAATGAATGTGACTCTTTCAAGTCATCCGACTTGATCCTCTTTCTCCTACATTATTGAGTATTTAA
Organism: Picea engelmannii; assembly: GCA_009831015.1. Taxonomy (NCBI): domain Eukaryota; kingdom Viridiplantae; phylum Streptophyta; class Pinopsida; order Pinales; family Pinaceae; genus Picea; species Picea engelmannii. The sequence goes on along the minus strand of ML779642.1, from coordinate 89,740 downwards.
GTTTCCAAGCTTACACCCTTTACAATCACGGAGTAATTTCTTGGAGTGATAACAAATTGGCGACGTTGTCGAGGAACGAAAGTGAAAGAAGAATTTCCCTGGGAGAACGACATAGATCTGTTTCTTGATGGCAGACAAGAGACATACATTAAATTAGACTATAATCATTTGTCTGACGACTCCACCTTTAAAGACTCCTCTGAGGAGGATCCTGTTGACAAAATATGAAGAGACTAAATTTCAAATCCAGGTACCAGTTCATTAATCTGCTTCATGAATTATTACTATTTTTTTTCAGTTCTTTCATGCTTTTCCCTTTGCATGTAAAGAGAATTATTTTGTGTTTTGTATATTCAAAAAAACACTATCCTTCTTGTGTATATCCGACCTTAGAAGAAAAATATTGCAGCCTGATTGTATTGCAGAAGTAGATTCAGTAGTTTTACTTCAGCCTGTTCATAAAAATGAGTTCTGCAATTCAATACCTCCTGACTTAGATCAATCATGTGATCTTGAGGAGATCAAAATTGATTCCACACCCTGTCAGATCTCAACTCCTATTGCCATAATTTCTGAACCTTGTCAAAAACCTACTAAATTTCATGATCAGCCCACTGCCATTCAAATTAAAATTAGAATGAAGATTTTCAAGCCTTTGAAGCTTCCTTATCTCCTTCATCCTTATCCTCTTGATTGTTATGAATATATTCCCTTGTTTTTTAGAGAGAATCAAGTTTCAGCTAAGAGACACTTGGAATCCTTTGAGGATTTTGTTGATCGCTTTCAGATTGTTCATGAAGATGTCGTCATGAGATTTTTCTCTAAGTCTTTGATCAGAGATGTTTCCATATGGTTTAAGAGTTTAAGAGTTGAATCTATTGGCTCTTGGATCGAGTTCTCTAATGTTTTTGTCAAACATTGGGGTGAAAACAAATCACTAGATTCGTATCTTGCTTATTTTTATGCTTTGAAGAGAAAACAGAATGAAACTTTGTACATTTTTAATCGAAGATTTTGCAGCATCTACCATGGTATGCCTTTGGAGATTTGGCCTACAAAGACCGCTGCCATGATACAATATGTTATGGGATTTCATTCAGAACTCGCCCTTCTTTTGGTAGAAAGGAAATCTTCATCATTAAGCAGTTTGTTTGAAGATGCACTAGAGGTGGAAGAAAATATCCATGCTTCCAGGAGGATCAAAGAGCAGGTTGATTTTGAAAATCTGCATCTATATGCACATGAGCAGACTAAATGTTAGTATGTTTCAGAATTTGAATAGGAATGTAATGAATGTGAAGCAGAATTGAAACAATAGCAAGTAAGCGGATTTATTTTAGATTCAGATCTAGATTCCTCAATATTTGCAGGGTACTCCAGAGACATATACGAGTATGAAATTTATGATCAGTTTGCAAGCCAAATTGATCCTATGATAACCAATGATTGCATAGGAAATTATATTTTCTTAGCTAATTTTAATCCATATCATGTAAAACCTATTAGGATATCCTCTTGTGATCATTATTCTGAAGAAGAACATTTAAAGATTTGTGAAGATGATCAACAATATATGCAAGTTGTGATTGATGGAAGTTGTGAATTTGATGTTCAAAAGTCCAAAGAAAATACCTCTTCTTTTTTCTCCAAAATTGTCAGTTGTAATAGGTCATTACATTAGAGTGATAAATCAAAGTCTCAAGAACATGACAAAGGAGAAGACATACATGAGCAGGTAGATTACGAATATGAAACAGAGTTGGAACAGCAGCAAACAAGCGGATTTATTTCAAATTATAAATCAGATTCTTTGGTTTTTGCAGATGTTTCAATGGACATGTATACGTGTGAATTTTATGAGCAGTTTGAAAACCAAGTAGAGCCTATGATAACTGATGGTTTCATAGACAATTATATATTTTCTACTGATCCTTATTCATATGATTTAAGCATTCATGTATCATCATCTTCTGAGCATTTTTCTAAAAAGAAATTTATAATGATTGATAATCAAGATCTTATTTCAAGAGAACAAGAAGACGATCAGTTTTCAAGCAGAGGAACAGTCATGGTTGAGAAAGAGGTTGCTACAGATGTGCAGTTGTTTCCCGAGAATCAGTATGTGTTTGATCTTAGTTTCAAACATCCAGTGGTAGCCTTCATAGAATCATACATTTCAGAAAAGTTGAAAGTTTCAGACTTCTTTAGCTTGCACATGTTTCTTGTTGATTTTGGTTTTGTGAATGACTTTTTATCACTGTTGTTGCATTTCAAACATCAGCTATTGATCAGTAAGAATGATGAGATCATTTCAATATTAAAATTTCTTAGATGGATGCTATGGAAATCGGCCTTTACCTAACCAAATTACAGAGCTGGTTAGGGTAGAGTAAGGTAGGAAATAAGCTTGTTGCACGAACATTCATTTTCTTCCACTTTGCAGCAGATGTAGCGGTTACTTTGTGTGAATAAAGGCAGTCTAGAACATGTACAAAGGTCATCCATACAGGTCATGAAAAATTTTCATAAAGAGGTGATATGGCTAACTCCATGCCCAATGGAATACTGACTCCATGCCCAATGGAAGGCTAGAGACTAAGTTATGGATTTTTAATTTTTCCAAGAAAGGCATTAGATCTATGGTTCTTGGAAACCTCGTAGGAAGGTTTCCATCCCAGTTGGAGCCAGATGTTAGCGATCAAAAAAGATTTCCAAATCATTGAGACATCACATGACAAAATAGTCATTAAAGAGAAGATTTATTTTTAAGTTTAAGTGTCTTTAAGATGAGTTTTAGACTTGTCTTTTCAAGAAATAAGTGGTCTCTTCAAGGAATATTTGGTTTAAAGTCATGAGGAAAAAATCCCAAGAAATTAGCTTTCGGCAACTAAGTGTCGAATTTTTATATGTTGTAAGCTTCCGAAAGTTCCCACTTTCAGCAGCTAAGAAGGCAGGTGTAGGGTGCTCTAAGCTGCGGAAAGTGCAAAATTTTCCAGAATTCATAAATTTTGGTCAAAAGGTCAAAATTCGAATTGACTTTAGTATTTTTAGGGGTTGATGATGACTCTTCCTTAGATATCTCATCAAATATCATCCATGGATGCAAGTGGCACTTCATTTCATCAATGGAAACATTCTAGGGATCAAATCCTATAATGTAGGGATATGGCTAAATTCTAGAAATCTGTGTTTTTCCTGTTTTAGTCACTTTCTTTGGGGACAGATTCTGACGTGTTGAAAGCATAGTTTTAAAAACTGAAGGAGCTATTTCATAATCACGAGTTCCTCTTCGAGAACCTCTCTCAGTTTTCCAAAATCTGTTTTTATTTGTGATATATAGGTCAATCTTTGAGCACCATATCTCCATAAATTAAATACTTTGTTTTTCCTGTTTTAGTCACTTTCTTTGGAGACAGATTCTGATGATCTAGAGAAGTGTTTTTGGAAACTAAAGGAGTTGTTTCGCAAGAATGGGCTGCTCTTCAATAACCTCTCTTAGATTTCCAAGATCTATTTTGATTTGGAAGATATAGGTGAATCTTGGAGAAGCATTTTCCAGAAATTCTAAAACTTTGTTTTCCTTCCCACATCACAAATTCGAATTTGTAATAGATATCCTCCACAAACTAAATATAGGATAAGTGGTTATCAGATCCATATTTGGAAGATCTCAACTAAGTTTGTAAAGCCTATAAAAGCCTGTTGATTTCATATTGTAAAGGGGGGGGGGACATTCTGAGCACTGTGGTTCGACCTTGGAGATTTGTAACCATATTTCATCCATGGAAATATCTATGAATACATCTTGACATCAAGATTCTTTCATTGTATTGGTTCAGTTTCCATCTTCTTTATTTTCCATGTTTATATATATTTAATGACAGATGACTGTCATCTCATCTCTTCATTGATATATTAAACCTATATGTTGCTTCTCATGTTTGTCCAATGCCTGAAAGCTGTCATCCTGTCATTGCATTGATAAGCTAGAGTTGCAAGTATTCTACCTATTATGTCTGACCATATATTACATGCAATCTTATATATGTCTCTGTTAGTGTGGTAAGTATTTAAACTATCATAGTTGGCCATTCACATATGATATTGTATGTATATTTATGTTAGCATAATAAGTCTTCTTCATGCCTTCACACATTTGATTTAAATCTGTTGAACAGTATAGTTGAAAGCCTTTGATCTTTGAGAGGATTCATGTGTTCTTAAATGAATGTGACTCTTTCAAGTCATCCTACTTGATCCTCTTTCTCCTACATTATTGAGTATTTAAGTTACCAAGCTTACACCCTTTACAGGCAGGGAGTAATTTCTTGGAGTGATAACAGGTTCATTCTTAATTATGTTGAAAATGTGAAACCTATATATAAGTTGTTTAAGAAGGATGTTAAGTTTGAATGGAATGATGAAAGTAAGAGAGAATTTCAAGATATTAAAACTACCATATCTGAATCTCATGTCCTTATTAGCCCAGATTATTCTAACGACTTTCATATTTTCTCTTTTGCTTCTGAAGATACTATTGCTAGTGTGTTGCTTCAAAAAAATGATCAAGGCCATGATCAACTTGTTAGCAACATTACGTGTCTTCGACATAGGGATAGGGATAGCGGGCATTTCATTCTTCAGCGGAAAGGATTCAGCGACAGAGCAGAACAGCAATTGATGGGTAATTGCAGATTAACCGAGTCGCGTCAATCATAGCGCTAAAAGTTTTAAGGAGGTCAACGGTCGGAATCCTTCGGGAGGCACTCACTAAGTTACGAGAGTCGTTGATCGCAAGCAGTTCAAGAGCAGTGTTATTTCTCGAGATCGGGGTTCGTGAGTTCGAAGGGCGGACCATATCCCTTTGGTTACGCGAGATTTCGAGTTACGAAAAGTGTCCGGAGGAGGTCAACCGTCGCTGACCATCGCTTCTCGGGACTTCGTGAAGGGAGAATGCCAAAGTTTGATACTCCAACTCGCGAGGTCACGAGTAGCAAGAGGCGCTAGTACTTGGGCCCTAGCCAACGGTTACATGTGGAGAGCGCTGACCAGAAAGGGAGCCCTGCCCGTATCGTCGTCTCGGGAAGCGGGAGTTGAAGAAGAGGAACCAACGGTCTCTGACTCACGAATCGCGAAGTGAAAAGCTCTTTTAAAGGCAAGCCCATAGTATCAAGGGGAAATCACAGTCACCCATCTGAAGAGGACACCTGGTGCGTGATTAGGCTCCCCGCCTTTTCGCCCATCGCAATTTCGAAGTGCAAGAAGCAGCTCCCTCATATCCCCGATGCGCGAAGTAGCGAGAGCTTACAGGGCCCGAGGCCCACAACAACATCGGGTTAATTTAGGACCGCCAGATCTAGAGGGGCCCATGGCGCTAGATTAAGCCGCCTCGACGTTTCGCTCATCACGATTTCAAGAAGCAAGGACTAGCTCCTTCCCATTTGCGAACGCCGAGGGTGCCTTGGGGATAAGCATGTGGTCACAACCCGTGGTCACTTGTGAAAGAAAAGAGTTGTTCAGGAAGGGCTGAAGGCGTCGTGTATGTTTAACAGAAGGAATTACTGCGACCTCCAAGTGCCATTTGATCCGACCTCGGTCCTGGTTTTCACTTGGAGTAAATGAAGGCGAGAAAGGGTGGTTGAAACCTCTCCTCATTCATTAAATGCGAAGAATGGAGGGTCTGGCAAGCGGACTGCTCGAGAGGGTCTTGTGTACCCATTTTTCCAGATAAGCCATGCCAAGTTATCGACCAGTCGGAGGAAGTCTGCACACACTAACTCGACATTTATTAGTTTAGCTACTCCCCCCCTGCAAAGGCCATGCGAAGTTAAGGAAATGTCTGACAAAGGACTTCCGCCCGAAGATTGATTGAAGAGACGCTACGCCTTGAAGGGCGAGCGCGCCTCTGTTGGGCAAATATGCCCAAGTATATGTACTCAGTTTCTGCATTTTTGAAGGTATCGATGGTAGAGCGAAGCTCTCGATTGTAAAGTTTTAACAGATATCCTAGCTCTGGTTATGCATCTGTATGTAAGATTTCTTGTTTAATTTCAGACAGCCTTTCTTTTCATGTCTAAGGTTTCATCTTATACTAAGAGAGTTCGTGATCGACTGATTTGCACGAATTATGGCAATTATGTTGTGATAAAGGATTTATCTTCTTTGATGGAGCATGTTCCAGGGAAGGCACTGGTGCTAGGGTGTTTTTTGTGTCACTTGCCCAGGAAACCGTATCTCTGTCATACAAATTAGAATTTGAAACCACCAACAATGTGGCAGAGTATGAAGGCCTTGTTCTAGGATTAAGAGCTGCAAGGGAAATGGGAATTCAGGAGATAGCAGTGTTCGGAGATGCAGAGTTAGTGGTCCAACAGATCAGAAGCGCTTATCAGGCTAAGCACCCTCGACTCAGAAATTACAGGAATGAAGCATGGGACCTAATTGACAATTTCTTCTCAGCCTTCAATATTTCTTTTATTCCAAGGGAGGATAATGCTATGGCCGATTCTTTAGCTATTTCAGCTAGCCAGTTCAAGGTCCCTCAGCCGCCTATGTCCAAATATGATGTGGAGATAAAATATAGGCCCTCTGTACCAGACAATGTCAAGCATTGGAAGGTATTCGAAGATGATCTGGAAATCGAGAGGTTTCTCCAATCTGTTGATGAATTTTCTGCGTTGCACATTGATTAGGATCCTGATACAGAAGATAACCCTCACCCCGAGGTGTTTTTAAATAAAATTGCTAACCACCAGATTATTCAGCTGCCTAGCAATCACATTCCGAGGGGACTTATTCCTTTATAAAGATTGTTCGATGGGAATGATGTGGCAGTGAAGGGTAGAGTTTTGAATGAATATGTTGATACAGTCGAGTGCAACATTGGCACACAAGAGGAGCCTAACTTTTTCAAGCTGTCAAGGAGTCTGACCACGGAGCAGAGGGCCGAATATACTGAGTTGCTGAAAGAATTCGCTAATGTGTTTGCATGGACCTATGAATACCTCAAGACATATGACACGTCCATCATTGAACACAAGATCCCACTGAAGGAAGAGGCTAAGCCATTTAGGCAGAAGCTAAGACAGATAAATCCCATGTTGTTGTCTGTCATGGAGAAAGAAGTAAAGAAGTTGTTCGAGGCCCAGATCATCGTCCCCTTGAGATATTCTGAATGGGTGGCCAATTTGGTTCCGGTAAGGAAGAAAAGTGGAGAAATCAGGCTTTGTTTCGACTTTAGGAACTTGAACAGGAGCTCAAAGAAAGATAATTATCCCCTGCCCAACATGGAGCACATATTACAAAGGGTAACCAGTGCATCTAGGATTTCCATGATCGAAGGTTTTTATGGCTATAATCAGATATCAGTCATGCCTAAAGAAAGAGAAAAGACAGCCTTCGCCACCCCTTGGGGCACATTCATGTATGCCAAAATGCCATTTGGACTGATGAATGTAGGAGCGACATTTCAGCGATCCATGGACATAGCCTTCATCGGGGAGAAGGATCGATTCGTGGTGATCTATCTGGATGACATCACAGTCTTCTCGAGGTCCGACAAAGAGCACTGTTGTCACCTGAGGAGAGTCTTCTAGAAATGTCGAAGATTCGGCCTTTCCCTGAACCCCAAGAAATCTTTGTTTGCTATGGAGGAGGGGAAGCTATTAGGCCATATAGTATCAGCAGAAGGAGTGAGGATTGATCCTAGCAGAGTGGAGGCAATTCGGACCCTGTCACTTCCTAGATCTAAGAAAGAAGTTCAGGCCTTTCTGGGAAAGATTAATTTTCTGAGGAGATTCATATCGAATTTTGTTGAGATGGTGAAACACATCATAGCCATGCTCAAGAAGGGAAATGAAGTGAAATGGATCGCTGAACCTAGGGAAGCTTTTGTCCAAATAAAAAAAGAATTGACTTAAGCACCAATGCTGATCAGTCCTGACTATTCCAAAGATTTCCTAATCTTCTCTTTCGCTTCTTTTGATACAATAGCAGCGGTCTTGCTGCAGAAAAATGAGGCAGGGCAAGAGTAGCCTATCGCCTTTTTCATCAATGCATTAAGAGATGCAGAGGTCAGGTATGAAATCATGGAGAAACGGGCCTATGCTTTAGTGAAATCTCTCAAGGCTTTCAGAGTCTATGTCTTGCACTCAAAGGTGACCGCTTATGTTCCTTTGACCTCTGTGAAGGACATCCTGGTACAACCCGACATAGACAGGAGGAGAAGTAAATGGATAGCCAAGATCCTGGAGTTTGACTTGGAAATAAGGCCTACCAAATTGATCAAAGGTCAAGGCTTGGCCAAGCTGCTGGTTGAAGCCAATTGCCAAGCTTTGGGGGTAAGTTTCATGAATGAATGCTCAGGAATTCAGCAAGGTCAGTTGTCTGAAATAGACCCTCAAAGAGAGCCCCCATTGGCTCGATGTCCTTGGTATAAGGATGTCATATATTTTCTGCAGGAGTTGTGGCCCCCAGATGGTCTACAAAGAAACAAAGCAAGAGCTCTGAAGCTCAGGGCAATCAGGTACTGCCTTATTGATCAAATTTTATACTGGAAAGACCCCCTAGGGGTGCTTTTAAAATGCATAGATCCAAAAGAGGCCGACAGGATCATGGTCGAATTTCACAGCGGCCTGTGTGGAGGGCACCATTCTTGGAAGACTACAGCCCACAAAATTCACAGAGTTGGGTACTACTGGCCCACCTTGTTCGTTGATGTCCATAGAGGAGTTAGAGCCTGTATCTCATGCCAAAGATTTTTAGGAAAACAGCAGCTCAAGTCTCTTCCTTTACAGCCTGTAGTTGCTTCGGGACCTTTCCAGCAATGGGGCCTAGATTTTATTGGAGAAATCCACCCGGCTTCCAGTGGGAAGCACCGATGGATCCTGACTGCCACAGATTTCTTTACTAAGTGGATTGAAGCTATCCCCACCAGGAGTGCTTCCCACAAGGTAATCATTGGGTTCTTGGAAGACCTCATCGTAAGGTTCATCTACCCAAGGAAGATTGTTACTGATAACGTAACCTCTTTTAAGGCTGAGCAGTTAGTCAAGTTCTGTGAACAATTTGGGATCAAACTGGTTCACTCCACCCCATACTACCCCCAGGGAAATGGTTTAGCAGAGTCCTCCAACAAAAGCCTGATAAGGATCACCAAAAGACTATTGGAAGACAACAAAAGAGCTTGGAATTCAAAGCTGAAATTCGCTCTATGGGCCGATCGGGTGACCACAAAGAGATCTATAGGCATCTCCCCTTTCCAGTTAGTGTACAGAGTAGAAGCTGTCTTCCCTTCCCAGCTGGCCATTCCCATAGCGAAATTCTTCCAGGATTATCAAGAAGAGCCCAATGATATGATCTGAAGGATTCATCAACTAGTAGAAGTCTAGCAGGCCAAGGAGCAAGTAAGGGACAAAATTCAGGATCATCAGCAAAGGATCAAGCAGGTTTTTGATAAGAAGGCCAAGAAGGAGATGTTCCAGATAGGAGACCTGGTGCTGAAATGGGACACTCCCAAGCAAGATAAGGGCAAACACGGAAAATTTGAATCCCTATGGATCGACCCCTTCAAAATCTCTGAAGTTTTCTCAAATAACACTTACAGGTTGCAGGATTTGGAGGGCAAAGAAGTTTTCAACAGCCCAGCAAATGGGCATTTTCTTAAAAAATGTTTTGTCTGAGCCTTCGATGGCTCCTGTATTCTGTAAATATTGTCCTTTCTGTTCTTTGTTTTTTACTTTTATCGTTTCGGCTTAGTAAATGACTCCATAGCCCAACAACAAGGCACTGGAAATGCAAAATGATTCCTTAGAGAATCATAGGGACGACTATATCCCCCATGGAGCCTAATGTTAGCAACATTACTTGTCTTTGGCATAGGGATATCCGGGTCTGCAGGTTGCACGAGAAGCGCCCACGCGCAACACACAGAAGAAGTCCTTTTCGGACTTAAAATCAAGCGAGCGGGCATTTCATTCTTCAGCGGAAAGGATTCAGCGACAGAGTAGAACAGCAATTGATGGGTAATTGCAGATTAATCAAGTCGCGTCAATCATAGCGCTAAAATTTTTGAGGTCAACGGTCGGAATCCTTCGGGAGGCACTCGCGAAGTTACGAGGGTTGTTGATCGCAAGCAGTTCAAGCGCAGTGTTATTTCTCAAGCTCGAGGTTCGTGAGTTCGAAGGGCGGACCATATCCCTTTGGTTACGTGAGATTCCGAGTTACAAAAAGTGTCCGGAGGAGGTCAACCGTCGCTGACCATCACTTCTCAGGACTTCGCGAAGGGAGAATGCCAAAGTCTGATACTCCAACTCGCGAGGTCATGAGTAGCAAGAGGCGCTAGTACTTGGGCCCTAGCCAACGGTTACATGTGGAGAGCGCTAACCAGAAAGGGAGCCCTGCCTGTATCGTCGTCTCGAGAAGCGGGAGTTGAAGAAGAGGAACCAAGGGTATCTGACTCATGAATCGCGAAGTGAAAAGCACTTTTAAAGGAAGGCCCACAGTATCAAGGGGCAATCACAGTCACCCATCTGAAGCGGACACCTGGCGCGTGATTAGGCTCCCCGCCTTTTCGCCCATCGCAATTTCGAAGCATAAGAAGCAGCTCCCTCATATCCCCGATGCGCGAAGTAGCGAGAGGTTCCAGGGCCCGGGGCCCACAACAGCATCAGGTGAATTTACCGCCAGATCTAGAGGGGCGTGTGGCGCCAGATTAATCCGCCTCGACGTTTCACTCATCACGATTTCAAGAATTAAGGACTAGCTCCTTCCCATTTGCGAATGCAGAGGGCGCCTTGGAGATAAGCACGTGGTCACAACCCGTGGTCACTTGTGAAAGAAAAGAGTTGTTCAGGAAGGTCCGAAGGCGTCGTGTATGATTCATAGAAGGAATTATCGCGACCTCCAAGTGCCATTTGATCTGACCTCGGTCCTGGTTTTTGCTTGGAGTAAATGAAGGCGAGAAAGGGTGGTTGAAACCTCTCCTCATTCATTAAATGCGAAGAATGGAGGGTCTAGAAAGCGGACTGCTCGAGAGGGTCCTGTGTACCCATTTTTCCAAAGAAGCCATGCCAAGTTCTCGACCAGCCGGAGGAAGTCTGCACACGCTAACTTGGCATTTACTAGTTCAGCTACTCCCCCCCTGCAAAGGCCATGCGAAGTTAAGGAGACGTCTGACGAAGGACTTCTGGCCGAAGATTGATTGAAGAGATGCTACGCCTTGAAGGGCGAGCGCGCCTCTGTTGGGCAAATCTGCCCAAGTATATGTACTCAGTTTCTGCATTTTTGAAGGTATCGATGGTAGAGCGAAGCTCCCGATTGTAAAGTTTTAACAGATATCTTAGCTCTGGTTATGAATCTGTACGTAAGATTCTTGTTTAATTTCAGGTAGCCTTTCTTTTCCTGTCTAAGTTTTCATCTTATACTAAGAGATTTCGTGATCGACTGATTCGCACGAATTATGGCAATTATGTTGTGATAAAGGATTTATCGTGGCACTATTGTTTTCTCTGGTTTTCTGCATTTGAAGTGTAAGAAGATCTTGCGTTCGGATGTCTTCTTCCACAGTCTGTTAGGAACCCGATGTTTATGACAGACCTTTGCATCTCTCTGATACAAGTCTTCCCCCTACTCACCACTATACTACAACTCACTGTCTGAAGTTATATAAGACCTCACTTGCCCATGCATGTCTGGCCTAGTTTCGGAGTTAGAACCACATCGTTTGAGCTAACCTCCATTTGATCACCCCATTAAATAAATCGTGACATAAAACTGATGAGCGTTGGGCTCCGCTCCTGCTGCAATCCAGGGGTGACTTCCGATGCTAACACAACTCATTGCATATATGAGTAGGGCCTTGCAAACTGAAGAATTTAAGTATCACATGTTTGAGAAACAAGCATATGCCTTCATGAAGTCACTTAAACATTTTAGAGTCTTCATTGGATATTCCAAGGTAATTGGTTATGTGCCTAATTCAGCAATTAAATATGTGTTAGCTCAGTCAGAAGGATTAGGCTCAAGGGGTAGATGGATTACCAAAATCCAAGAGTATGATTTGAAAATCAAACCCACCAAATTGGTTAAGGGTCAAGGTTTAGCCAAAATGTTAACTAAAGGGAATGAAAGGGCCTTGGGTATGATTTGTCATAACAATAATCAAGAGATCTCCCCTAATTTATTAAAGCTTAAACAGGTTGAGTGGTATGCAAATATTATCTTCTATCTTAAGAATCTCACATGTCCAAGTCATCTAGTGGGTCATAAGAAAAGGGATTTGAGTTTAAAATATTCTAAGTATGTCCTCACTAGAGATGGATTAGGATGTAAAAATCATGATGGATTTATCCTTAGATGTGTGGATGATGTTGAATCAAAGAAACTAGTGGATGAATTCCATGTTGGATTTTGTGGTGGACACTATTATAACCCTAAAATGCACCATACAGGTTTACCCGGCATCAGGCCAACTCATGCCTCTTCCTAGCCAAAGCCATGCTGAACAAATCCTCAAAAAAACTTCTAAAACAAGCAACCCGCGCCCTAACTTCTCACTGGGCACGGGCAACCGCTTGTTGTCCTTTTACTACACGCGGGCATCCGCGGGCTAGCCCAAAACAGCCCGCGGGTACCTAACAAAGCAAAAAATCAGGAAAGTTTCCGCCGGGACACGAGGCTTTTTGTCAGTTAACTGGAACTCCAAGCCATG
>ML779642.1:12519-23912 GCA_009831015.1 Picea engelmannii | reverse complement strand
ATTGTTGTTTTGACTCTGACTGACTCTGAGTGGGCTAAGACATAGCAAAACTTGCCCGACTGAGCTGAAACTTGGTCTATGGGTGTAGGGGGTGCTATTCCATTTCTTTTGAGCACAAATACCCCTATCAAAATCCCAAAGACAAAGTTTTTACATTATAAGCTCAAAAAATAATTAATTAATCAAATTATTAAAAATTTAATTAATTAAAAAAAACCTATCTAGACTCGACGAAATTCCGCGAAACTTCAGACACTACCTGGTATGGTCATTTACAATAGTCCTAACAAGGTTACCAAAGAATGACACCATCAGAGCGCCTTCCACCACTTTGGAGGAAGTCAATGGAGGGAAAAACTCAAGGGAAGTCGGCCAGAAGCTTGTCTGGTCAACAACCTGAGGATAAAAAACCCCCGATGAAAGGAACTCCCCTAATGGATCACCCAAGGTACCTGACCTAACTATGATCCATGCAGACTTATTACATTATTAACCCACGCAGGGGTGCGGAAATTCCGTTTACAAAAATTTAAGTGTTGGGGTATCAGATACCCAAGTAGAACCAATAATGTCTTCAACATAGATGAATACTTCATGGCACATGAGTTGACCACCGTTGCTAAATGGGCGGTCAACAAGGGGCACAACCCTAGAGACAGAAATAACCTAAGAACAAGTGTGTTAAAAATTGTAAGAAAACCATGAACAAGAGAGTGCAACATTTTATGGCGCATGTACATTAATCACTTTGATAAGACTAATAAGAATCGCTTATAGATACATTATTAAATGTTATAAAGTCAAATTTGTCTAATAATAGTGAGCATAACAATGAATATGAGGAACACCTATCGTAGTTATAATAAATGGTTGATAAATGGTGAAGTAAAATTTTTAGTGAGAAATGTGGAGATAACTAAGGGGAATTCAAAGTCACACATCTTTGAAATGCAATGAGGTTCTTCAAGGGGTGGAAGGAACAACAGCATGGGAACTGATGCACCTTTTGGCAATTCTTGTAGAGACAAAGGAATGGGCACAGTCGGAATCTGTAGAGATGGTCTCTTTAATGAAAACAACAATGAGAAGACCTATACTATTAAAGAAAGGGATGTTTCAGTAGACGAAGAAGCTCGCCAGGAAAGGAATAGCACGCAACTTAGGAGTCGTAAATGTGGGAGAGAAGAATAAGATATAGAGAAAGTTAAGCAGCAGGATAAACTTTTAAGGCAAATGTTGGATCCATATATTGTTTGTGACACGATACAAAGAAATTGCTCTAATACTGCTATCACAAATCCTGCAAAGATAGACAAGACCACAAATCTTCCAGATTTTGATGATTCAAATGTGATGAAATTTCTTGTAGAAAATACTAGTAATCATGGGGTTTACCATATAGGAGAATTGTTTCTAGAAAAAGTATTGGTGAGCAATTTGTGGTATCAGGACAGCCTGTATGGATTAATTGAGATTGATAAATTAGCAAGGCAATGGAATAAGGAAAGGACTACTTACAGTAGCCTTTTTCTAGCAGAACTTTATTTTGATCTTGCAACATCTTGTACTGAAGAATCCAAAGTTATTGATCTCGTTAATGAAGCAACATATCATCTTTGTAAAGTTGTGGAGTTGGTTGCTTTGGGTATGCCTATTTACAATTTTGTAAGTGTTAAAAATGTTGTGCTTGTAAATTTTAATGACAAAAATCAGCAAGCTAATATTCTGTCATACACTTAGAAACCTAGAGATAACTGTCTTGCATGAACTCTGAAATGTATAAGACACACATTCAGAAATTACCATAAGCAGAAATACTCATTGCTAAGTGAATATGCAGCGGAATAAACACAATGAACAGCATTCATCCAACCTTGAATAACTCTGAAATTTAGGCAAATGCCAGGGAAAACCCCAATGTGGGGAAACCCAAAAAGAGAGAGAGATTCTATTAGCTGTAGGAAAGATTTATCAGCAACCAAAATACATTTTCCAGCAAGAAAAACAACTTACAGCACAAAACTGTCCCACCCACAACTGCCTTGAAAACCATGCCACAGTCCATACAGTTGTACAGATTTGCTGAAAATGTCACCTCGGAAAAAGTGCCCACAACAGGCTGTTGTACCTTGCCTCATGTATGGCCGACCTTCTTCAGAAAATTCTTCACAAGCTGCCTCAAAAACCGTGCCAACACATGCCTCGATTTCTGTGCCCAAATTTCTGTTGTACAACCTGTACGGATCCATATAGTACAGTCTGTCCCAGAAAATAAAAACCAGCAGCACTCAAAATAGAAATGCCTCCCTTGGGATTTGCACCCAAGCTCTTTTGGGAAAAGTGCCCTCCTTGCTGCTCACTTTCCTCTCCAAGCTCTCCTCAGAAATCTCTCTCACACTCTTCTTCGCTTGTCTTGCACACTACCCAATGCATTCTTTTATAAAATCTGAAAATGACCTTTTCCCTCCAAAATGTCTTTTTACCTTCCCCAACCCTAAATCCAAAGGCCAAGATCTAATCTTGACTTTACAAGATCAAGGGCCATGATTCATTCTCTCCAAAATGAATCACTTAAAATATTAAAGTACATTTCACTTTATTACATAAGTGCACTTTATGAAATAAAGTCACTTTAATATTAGAAGGTACACTTTATTAAAAAATCACTTTAATAAAAGAAACACTTTACAACTTTATAAAATCCCATTACAAAGTTAAGTGCCTAGTAGTGTCAACATAAGGTAACATCCGCATACAAGACAAAACATGCGGAGTACCTCCCGAGCTAAAAAGCTAACAGTGTTGTATCAAAGGAGTTTTCTCAGTTGATAGATTCACCCGAGATAGGTTCAGAGTTTGAGGACAGGCCAGATTATAAGAACATGGTTGACTCATGCAATTCTTTTTCAGCATTCACTATGATATCCAACAGTTTCACAGAGACAGATAATAGTGCTGTGCAGTTGAAAAAAGTTGGTCAGAAGTCAGGGGTAAGTGATTCTGTCTCAACACTTGATTGGTCCTTTTCAGTTCATTTCCATTGGTTATGTAGCTGCTTTTGGACCTTTTCTGTTGATAGAGAAAAAGGATGTAAAGAGTTGCAGAGATGCTTTTCTATCCTGAATAGAAACCATCATGTAAACAGCAATGGAGGCAGTGTTATGCTTCCTTATTGCAGGGTTGATAAGGAAATCTCATTGGAAAGAATTAGGAATGAACTTTGGCTGTTGGAAGTTGAAACATTGCTAAAGAGGTCATCTGCTAAAATGCTTGATAGTGGGAAATATTCAAAATTGATCATGCTGCTTTCTCCAGCTGTAGTCTCCAACAATGAAAAATGATTTGTTCAAACATGGGGTGCAAACAAGATTTTTGCTATGGATTCTTTAATTGAGTTGACTGCTTTGGATATGCTGATCTTGGCATGTGAAAAAGCTAATCCAAAGGACCTTGCAGTATTGTTGAAATGCCACAAGCAAAGGTTAGAATTTTTTTGTCTTGCTGCTAGTATTGTAGAAATACCAGCACCAGGTAAAGTGATGGAGAAGGCCTCAACACTTAACAACTGCAACCTTACATTTGAATTGGAGCAGGAAGAGGCTAGGAAAGGTCACTGGAACAAAATGGTTGTACATGAAGTGAAGTCAATATCTAGATGTGCATCTCACATAAGAGAAGATAGTGAAACTCCAGTAAGTCTTTCACCTTCTAGATTTTTGAACAATATTCACAGGTTTCTTGGGAGTTTCAAACATGCAATATGAACAGTGATGAATTGTTATAGACAAAATGGCTACAGTTGCAATACATTGAAATAGATTTTTAGGTATTATCTGGATTCTGGTCTTTTTATCAAGTGATTAAGTTTGAACTTTGCATGAGAGAAATTTTAAAGAAAATTAGCCAAATTCTATTGCAGGCATCTTTTGATATCCCAAACGCATTACTGGGGCAGGTGCAATGTTTTCTGTTGACTATTATGTGTCTTGTCATCAGAGCACTCCCTTCTCTCAAGTGTTCTGGTTTACCAGGTGCCGATCCTAATGAACAACTAGAAAGCAGTTGTTTTGTTGATACAGTTGTTTCCTTTTGCAAACTTCAACATTTGGACTTCAGTATCTCTGTGAAAAAGCAGGTATCTTCTTTTCATTCTGCATGACTGAGTGCTTTTTCTGCTGATGTGTTAGTCATCTTAGCCTCAGAGGTTAGAGAGGTGTATAGTTTTATGAATCATATGATTATGATGTTTGTCTTATGAATGTCCTTTGAAACCCGACTTAGTCTATAGGACCAATTTTTTGGAATAAAAAATCGAATTTAATAAAATATATCAGGGTTTTAAGAGTTTATTTTCTCAGTTTAAAAGCTCAGATATGGAATTACCTAGCTTGTTTTGGTTATCATGGGATAATATATATATCTTAGAAAGAATTGTAATTGCAAATTGCTATGCATTACTTTCTATTGGGTTGATAAGTGGGGCAGTCTAGGGGGAAGTGTTTTTCGTCTTCTCTAGTTCGACATAGTTATTTTGGTTCTCATATGGAACACTTGTGTTATATGTCTTTTTTGTGGACAGGTTGACTAGTTGTAACAGTGCATGAATTACTTGCAGATCAGGGACTTTGTTATGCTGGAAAATATTGTGAGGGCGGTGAAGGAACATTTCTGAAATTAGCTATCAAGCATCTTTTGGCATTGGAGATAAAACTGAAAACAAATCTTAATTCTGCAAATTGCCTAGATTCTGTAAAGCAAAGCTCAAAACATGTAACTGAGAATGCCCACCTTAACAGTAAGTTCCCCAATGCATCAACTGGAAACCACTGTTTTGAAGGGCATGATCGCATCTTGAAAGAAGAGGAAAGCAATTCTGTGGAGAGCAATTTTAGCAGGGAGAAAACTATCGCATGTACTTCTGAAACAGAAGCTGGAAATACTGAGGGTATTGATGAAAGGGTGAAAAGTTGTTCTGATATTTGTAAAATGTCTCACTGTGATAGAAAAATGATAAACACTGGACCTGGGGATGGCAGAGATAACCTTGGTGATGTTGAAAGGAAGAAGGTAGATTTGGGTATTGATAATGCATTGGATCAGAGTTTCTTCTGCTTGTATGGTTCAAATCTTAAATTGTGGTTTGGATACATCGAACCAAGATGATCTAGCTGTTCACAGAAACACAAGTCTTGGAGACTATCAAACAAAGGAGCAGTGTACTGATGTATTTGAATATCTCCTACCATATGTAAAGGCCTCTTCAATGATTAATGTTGATGTTTAGTCACTTTGTTGTCTGGTCATTTCTGCATCTAATCCATCAATTTCTAGTATCCTGGCAAGAACTAAGATGATCTCCTTTCTTAATAATAGTTGTATTTATGCTACTAAACCTTCTACAGACAGCCGAGTTGGTCAAAGTTTCAAACTTAGAAAAGTCTTGAGGAATATTTGCGGGCAGTTTCCACAGCAACCCGAAGAAGTTTTGAATAGAAATGTTATGGATGCATTTCTCGAAGCTCCTAATTTTAATGAAGAAAAACTTCATAATATGGTTACGTCCAGAGGGAACAGAAGTTATATAGTCAATTATGCTTTTGGAGGGATCCCTGACAATGTTCAAGTCCCATTAACTGAGAGGTATGTTTACTGTTACCCCCCCCCCCCCCAATGCCTAGGGGTAACTAGAGGAGATCATGTCTCCTGGCCCGCAATGAAGACAATGATCCCGACCATGATGATAATGATCAGTATGTCCACAGATAGCAGCCCAGCAGCTCCTCTCAGATTGCCTTTTCTACTACAGATCAGCCAAGTTCATCACATCCAATCAAATCAGTGTATGGGAGATGGTAAACCAGCGTCATCATGAGGTATGTTAGCCCTTCTTTCATGCGAAGTGTTGTGCTTAATTTACTGGGCATGTGGATGAGAATCATTGGTTGAAGTTGGATAATGGATCACTAACTCAAGAAGTTATGTTTGTTGCCTTGTTTCACCTTGGTGGCCAACATCTGTGCTCTAGTCCCGTGTTGTCACCGCCTAGGGAAAAGGGGTACTACTAGGGGGCCCTCACAAGGGTAACGTTCTGTTCCCCACCATACTTAACACTTTCCATCCCGGAGCCTATCGCAGTGTTCTGATGGGTCATGGTTCATTCTCTCATGAGAAGAGGGGCTAAAGGCCCAAAGGTTTATTGCAATTGTTGCTAAAAGAATAAAAGAATGATGCTAAAGAAAGAAAGGAATGATAGAAAAGGACTCTCAAAAGTTAGTCCAAACTTAAGCTCTACCCTTTCCACGTTCGCCCCAGTCCCAAGCAGTGATGCTATAGCTTGAACCTTATAAAAGGGGACTTGCAAATATGACAAGAGGACAAATTAAAAGGCAGATAAGGAGTTTGGAAAAACATAGTGCTTAGAAAATAGTAACTCAAGAGAAAGTGCACCCTCCACAAAGGTGCTCATAGAAATGGATTCAATGACACCATAAGCCATGAAGTAAGCCCAACATGTACCACTATCACATGTACTCTTGAAGGGTTCTTTTCTTTCACTATTTCCCTCGGGACATATCCCTCTACCTAGGTCTTTTCTTTCACTGTTTTGGTTGGGGCGCCTAATGGGTTTGATGAAGGCCCTCCCATGTTCAAACTTGCCAACTTATATAAAGTCCTATGTTGATGCGATATTTGAAGGGGATATTGAAGTGAATTGTTCATGTAGCTTATATCTCAAGTAACAACTTACTTTGCATGATTTAAGGACTAGTATATCTTACGAACATTGGTTTACTTGATTTCATATTCTATTTTGATTTGGATGCCCCTGACATGGTTCTTTGAAGGACGCCCCAGGCTTTCACCCAGGATGTTGTGCCTTTATTGTAGGATATGGCACATGTGATGCAGAGCAGTGAGTCACCCAGTGACTTGACACATTCAGACATGGGCTCTCACATCTTCAGGACCTTGGACGATGGATAGATGGGCTTGATTTTTGACAGATTTGGTCATGGTGGCACAAAGATGGGCAGAAATCCCACACCCTGGGCTCCACCCTAGAGGCTATCATGCACTGGATGGAGAGCGTTGCACAAGGAGATGAATGGAGGAAACACAGAGATGATGCACAACCTTCTCCTCTTCGGACGCCACCCCTTGCACCTTAGACGTCGGGCATTTAGATGATGACATCATTATAGGGTTTGATAGAGATGATGGGGTTTGTTGCCACTTGGATGCCAGTGATGATTTTTGAGATAGGATGTAGCATTCTTCCACCACATTTGTACCTCGGGAAAAGAAACGTGGCCTTGGACAAGCCCTCCTAGCCCATTGGGGGCATGACGTCACCACACGTGTGACCATTTATGTATTATTTTTCACATTTTAACATTTGTAAAGGCAAATCAGAGGGGTCGGCCCCACTAAGAGACATGTCTTTTCACTTTTGGTGATTTTTTGAGCACTAGGGTTTCCTTATAAATAAGGCTAGTGCTCCTCTCATTTTTCATCATCACTTCCTCACTCATTTGAGGTGTGGCAACTTTAGAAAAGTTCACTATTTTTCTCTCTTGTCTCTTGGACCTTATGCACTATCTTTGGAGGAGGATCTTTGTGGATGTTCTTTTCTTTCTTGGATGATGTATTGTTGCAACTAGGGTTTTCTCTAGCCTAGCAACTTGGAAAAGTAAGTAATTTTGGCAGTTTCATGTCATTGCTAATGTTTTAAAGTGTTGCTTACTATCTTGTTTCATGTTACTTTGTCTTGGTGAAACCCTGGGAAGGATACATAAGTGTTTCTCTCCTTCACATACATTTGTTGTCCAAGTTTTGTGAAAGCATTCTTTGCTAGGGTTAAGAACCTAAGGCCCAAGAGTGTTTGCACCTTAGGGTTTTGATCCTAGTCTTTGATCCTTGACCTAGTTGATTTTAGAAGAAAGAAAATGACACCTAGGGCCCAAGAGTATTTTCACCCTAGGGATCATTTTCTTGAAGGTATAGTCCTAAGGCCCAAGAGGGTTTAGACCTAACTCTTCTTATTTCATCTAGTTCAATCTTCAAGGTATTACATGCTTGACGCCATAATCCCTAACAGACAACGACACTAGTCTAAAGCTATTCTTGTGGTGAAAATTGCATTTAGAGTTATTATTCTCTTTCTCTCAACAATCCTACTAACTTCACTAACCCTAATTTTAGAAAACAAATGTTGTTATTTGTTGTTGTTATAAAAGTTTGCTACAGACACTGATTTTTACATTAAATTGCTGCATACACACTTGGAAAAGTGGCTTAAGATACTCAGAATTTACATCTAGCAATTGGATAATATTGTACATGTCGAAGGCTTGTTTTTCATGCTAAAATGTTACATTTCTTAGTACTATTTCTTGATGTTGTTGCAAAACATTAATTGTTGTTTTACACTTGTTTACTGCTGTAATTTGCAACATCCATTGCATTTATTGATCATCTAGTGTCTAAGAGATCATCTTTGAGCTTTATAACTTGGTAATTGTCTATATCATGCTTCAAATTGTTTATTGTCTCGTATGGGTGAAACAATTACCTCGTTGCCTTCATTTCTTCTTCTAGACCTAGACCTAACCTTCAGATGACCAAGATAGGGGGCTGTAGGCTCGGCTAATTTTGATATTTGATCCCTTGAGGTCACCAGGGAAGACTCCCTTGTGGTAGACCTCCTTCCACCACTAAAACAAGGGACGTCTCTACGTAGGTGACAGTGGTAGACACTTCCAATTGTTACACAAGATTGGGATCTTCTAGATGGATTTGCACAAGTACAAATCCTGTGATAACATTTACAATGGCATTTCTATCTTTATATAACAAGACTTTTTTCTCGTTGGGGATATACAATAATTGAGGAAACATTTCCCACCTTTATTTCATTTAAAACACAACATAAATGGAAATTATTGCCAGGGAGTTGGAAATTTATGTTACAAGTATGATACATGCTAAAAGTATATCCCAGTGCTGAGCCATACTCAGAAGTTTACGAGAATTCCATTTAGGTTCAAAATGATAGATAAATAGGTGATTGTGTAGAGTCCAAACATTATTGAAATCAAGTCATGAAATAAAGATTCCTAGTAAAGACCTCTATTGGTTGCTATAAGTCATGGAGCATTAGCATACGTTGTGCACTAAAACCCATGACCAGAGATAAATGCAACCTACAATGTTTCAGTAGGAACCTATGAAGCAGTACCCCTGATTTTCAACTTAAATCTCATGCCTTTCCTCATTTTGTTCTGTAAAATTCTAGTATTATCCCATGTTGTTCTCCCAAGCTCCTGCCAAACATCCATGCGGGCTCTAGTTATGTTCTAGTTTCTCATTCTACTTTTCTCAAATCGATGGTATGTATACACTCCCATGTGCCTCCATGTATGAGAACTGTGTGTATTCCAGGCATTTTCATCCCAACACACACTCTGGGATTCGAACTAAACAATCATCAAAGAATAATTGAAATTCACCAGAGCATCTAGTGTATGCCTGATAGATACATTGATGGACTTGAAATGGGTATTGTTTGAATTTTCCTTGAAATGGCAAACTAATATCTCTTGCTTCTGTCTTCCTGATTTGGTCCCGCTTTGGCAAACCTGATTTGGTTTCTAGTCTGGACTCATTTTCACAAGTACAAGGACCTGGGCTCACTAATTAGTAATCACTCCCTCATAAACCTCTCTAAACAGTATTTGGTGACAAAATTTCCCTCTTCCCACCATGAACTTGAGACAAAATTTTCAGCAATTCCACATTGCAATGCAACTCAATGAATTGGACTCCTGCCCTGATCCAGTGACACACCCAATATCCGTGCACCTATAAATTCATCTTCAAGAAATCAATATATCATTTAACATTTGTGCAAAGCACATCTACTATTACAAGTAACTTATGTGCAAAACTTCCTAAGGCTGGCTCATTTATAGTGTATGCTTAATAGATACATCAATGGACTTGAAATGGGTTATGTTTGAATTTGTCCTAGTTGGTTATGAGTCGTGACTAGCAAATTAATATCCCCTACTTTTGTCTCCCTGATTTGATCCTGCTTTGGCAGACCCTATTTGGGTTCTGGTTTGGACTCATTTAAACAAGCACAAAGACCTAGGCTCACTAATTAGCTAAGTCACCTGACACGATGACACAGGACACGGAGGACACATTTATATATATATATATATATATATATATATATATATATATCTAAAAAAATTATATATGAATTTTTTTTTAAAATTACACATACAAAAATGAAATTTAGCCATAAAGATTCATATTTTGTTAGAAACTAGAAGATTTACATGATACAAAACTTTAAACATGTATGATGTAACATAAATGATTAAATCATGATTCATTATAAATTATAATTTATACTGTATAGTGTATACATTATGAATCCTGATTCAACATTGTAACATCAATGATAATAAAATGACAAACATTATAATAAAGACTGAAGTTTGAACACACAAGAAATTAGAACCATTAGTTGCGCCTGCAACATTCTCATTAAGTCATCAAAATCAAAATGTGTTACAATGATCATGATTCATACTAGATAGAAGAATCTAGATAGTAATACCAAGTCAGAGTCACTAACACTATAGGTGAGAATGCCAATGGCAAATACAAAATAGACATAGGGTAGATACTAGAACCGACACCGTAGACGTTAGATGGAAGAACTGTCAAGACTCAGTAGTACTTGTCCTCCATTAAATAATCATCATCAATATCAGTGTCCTCACCACTGCTCTCCTCTCCATCCTCCTCTTCCTCCTCCTCCTCCTCTATATCCAATGGAATCTGTGCATCTATTGTTGTGGAGGATGACCCCTCAAGAGGATCACCATCATCAAAAGTGACTGGCTCTAGCACTGGATCATTGAGATCCAAGTTGGCTAATGCCAACTCAACACTATTGTCTAAACCCATATCATCAGGAAACACATTCCACATCTTTGTCTTTCCCTTCACCCACTCTTCTCTCTGCCTATAAATAAGATGGAGATTGTTGTGCACATACACCATTGTCTCTGCCCTAAACTGCTCAAGCCTACTCTTCTTCAAACTGTACAAATTCCCATATGTGCTCCAATTCCTTTCGCAACAAGAGGATGAAGTAACCTGAGAGAGGAGCCTCATGGCTAACTGCTGTAGAAGAGAGCATGTTGCCCCATGAGTTACCCACCAAGCATAGGCCTTCTTAGCCCCCCTGTCTCTGAGCACATCATAGCCTCCAAATCTCCCAGTGCCAGTGGAAAACTCTATGAAGCCCTCCTCCACCTCATCAAGGTATGCTCTATCCTGAAATAGCCGTCTAAATGCATCCTTCCTCCCCTGTG
>ML779641.1:1052428-1062765 GCA_009831015.1 Picea engelmannii | reverse complement strand
GGGAGAATCCCAACATGAACCTACGATATAAATTGGCAAGGCCTAAAAAGATTTGAAGCTCAGTGATTGTGGTTGGGGCTGGCCAATCACGAATGACCTAGATCTTCGTTGGATCCACATGCACCCCATTCTCATCAACAATGTATCCTAGGTATTGAACCATGTCCATGCCAAAGGAGCATTTTTCCAAATTTTCAAATAGCTCGTGTTGTTGCAAAGTGTGCATAACCTAATGAATATGCTACAAGTGTTCCTCCCAATTCTTGTTTTAGATGAGGATTTCATCTAGATACACCGCTACACAATAATTAGTAAAATACTACAAGATATCATCCATCATCCTCGTGAAATTTGTTGGGGAGTTCGTCAAACCAAAGGGCATGACCAACCATTCAAAAATACCTTCTTTTGACTTGAATGAAGTTTTCCATACATTTGTCTTCTCTATTGGGACCTAATGGTAGCTAGACTTCAGATCAATATTACTAAAGTATTTGGTTCCCTTGATTTGGTCAAGGAGATCGTCGATTCATGGAATTGGGTATCAGTTCCTGACTGTGATTTTATTTAGGGCTCGATAATCGATGTAGATCCTCCAAGTCTCCTCTTTCTTCTGCACAAGTGTTAGCACTAGGAGTCACCTTCATATTGCATGGAAGGCAAGCCCAATACCCATCAAGTTATAAGTGAATGTAAGGGTATTTAAAGGGTCAAATGGAAAAGGAATCAAATGATAATGTTCTAACTCAGATAACAAGGCTAGCATGCACCAACAATTAAGGTCTTGGCTAAATTCAATCATTATTTTGGGAGTAAGTATGAATATAGGGAAGACTTCAATGAGAGAAGTGTAGGGGATACTGTAAACATTAGTTCCACAAAAGCCTAAGGAGGAAAGTATCTTAACACAAGATCTTCTTGAACTGAGAAACTAAGGAAGCTAAATAAACATCATGATAGCATAATGATCAAACATCCATCATAACATCACCACAATCATTCATGTGAATCATTCAAAGCATGAATGTTTAGCATCAGAAGCAAATAAGCTGAAAGAGAAGATGATTTCTATTAGTCAAAAAGTCTTAAGTCCAATACATCACTATATCACAGTTACTTCATCAAAATATTACAGTATAAGGGATCCTTTATCAACCATCCGAACCTACTAAAGCAATTTATCTATATATTTATAACAAAAAGGGAGGAAACAACTGGAGATACGAGCTGGCCTCCTTCCCTTGAAAAACTCTAAACATTTATTTTCTCTAACAACTTATATAACAACATATGCTATAAAACAGGAAAATGTTGGTGACTAATCCAACTGAATTGATTCCCTTTTGTTGCACAACTCCTTGTTTTCCATGTGTCTTTCAAAGCATGTGGTTGTCTTCATGATGCCAGTTGATGTTTCCACAACATTGTCCATCATTAATTTATCCCAAAGTGGTTAGCTTGGTCCTCATAGATCCCTAGTGTTTGTTGGCAGCTTCCTTGGGTAGAAAATCTAGGTAGCGCACTACAAGGAGAAAAGGTAGCACCTGTAGGTAGTGCCTTTGTGTTGCATATGTGTGCTAACATTTTCCCTTTGTGAAATATTAGGTAGCGGCCCTGTGTTGCGCCTGTGTGCCAATTATGTTCTCTGCCCAATATTAGGTAGCTCTACTTATGTTGTGTCTGTGTGCCAACTCTGTTCTCTGCCCAATATTAGGTAGCACCACTTACGCTGCGTTTGTGTATAGGTTTGGGTAGCATTGCCAAAAATGAAGCGCCTTCAATCTAGAACATGCACAAATTGGCCCTATGCAATTGAGGGGCTAATCCAAAATTGGCCCTCTACAATTGAGTAAAAATGCCAAACTCCGAGGTGAAAGGAAGAAATGAAAATAGAGAGGGTTTGAGCAGTGCCTCTGGGTAGTGCAACACATACACAGAGGATAGGTTATTTACAGGCTTGCGATATCAATGGTTAAAGAAAAGAGTAGTGATCAGACCATAGATATAGGAAAAGAAGTTTACATGTCTGGAGAGGAGAAAATACAAGGTTACCATGCAAATATGGGTCCCTTACTACTGTGCAAGCTTAGCAAACCGAAAGCCCGAGCACAAATTTCCTGTGAAAATTAATATGCAGAGGAGGAAACACGAGATACCTATGGAGTAGACACCTGTTGATATATTCAATGCAATCTTAGGATGAAATTGAGAAAAATTCATCCCTGGAATCTTTCTCAGCATCGGATTTGGTTGACATGCAGTCACCTGATCAGAAATTGTGAATTTGCGCAGTGCAACACTATTGAGTTTTTTCAAAATTAGAAACCATTAGCAAGGCTCCTAAATGAAATATATTTGAAGGCGTCTTTAACCAAATTCTGGCACTGAAAACAAGGGACATTACATCAGTCATGGAAATCATGACTCGAGGTGGAAGTATGATGAACGTGATAGGCGCTACGAAACTGCCTAATGAGTAGGCAACGCTTCCATTCCAAAACGTGATTGGACAGGTAAGAAAGGACAATGAGGCATGCCTATGAGATCATGAGTGAAGAGGAAGAGGTGTCACATTAGTTTAGAAATGGGAGGGATCGACTTAGGGACAAGTCATGAAAGAGACCAAAAATAAATCAAAAGCTAAAATGGTTCAGGGATCAAAAATTAATTTGAGGATCAAACTAGAGATAAAAATCAAAACTTTAATCATCTAAGGGGTCCTACTAATCATAAACTAATAAAGGGATGAAACTTTCAAACAAAATTAAAATCTAAGGCTTAAAAAAGAGAATGAAAACAAACTAAAAGACCCAAGGCAATTTACTGTGATAACAACAAGTATGATTGAGCTTTTGCACGGTGATGAGTTGGGTCAGATGTGCCCCTTTTGGAGGATTTCTTGTATCTCATGCTTGATATCCTCGTTTTATAACAAAGATAAGCAATATACTGGCCCATTGGGTAGAGGTGCACCGAGGGTCAGATCAATTGAATACTTGACCTAATAATGTACAGGTACCCCAATGGGTGAGGAGAAGATGCCTTTGTATTGTTGCATGACCTTATCCACTTTCTTCTGCTATATGGAGAGTTTAGCCGCAGATACCATGGATGTGGTTGCAACCTTGCGCTCACTTTGAGAGAAAATCAGGAAGAAGGCAAACTTCCCAGTCTGAGAGATGACCTTCCTACATTACTTGGCAAAGATCAGATAACAGGGCTAGCATGCACCAACAATTAAGGTCTTGGATAACTTCAATCAATATTTTGGGAGTAAGTATGAATAGAGGGAATACTTCAATGAGAGAAGTGTAGGGGCTATTGTAAACATCAGGTTCACCAAAGCCTAAGGAGGAAAGTTTCTTAACACAAGATCTTCTTGAACTTAGAAACTAAGGAAGCTAAATAAACATCATGATATCATAATGATCAAACATCCATCATCACATCAACACAATCATTCATGTGAATCATTCAAAGCATGAACATTTAGCATCAGAAGAAAATAATATGGAAGAGAAGTTGATTTCTATTAGTCAAAAAGTCTTAAGTCCAGTACATCACTAGATCACAGTTACTTCATCAAAATATTACAGTATAAGGGAGCCTTTCTCAACCATCCGAACCTACTAAAGCAATTTATCGATCTATTTATAACAAAAAGAGAGGCAACAACTGGAGATACAAGCTGACCTCCTTCCCTTGAAAAGATCTAAACATTTATTTTCTCTAACAACTTATCTAACCACATATTCTATAAAATAGGAAAATGTTGGTGACTAATCCAACTGAAATTCAAACTGAATTGATTCCCTTTTGCTGCGCAACTCCTTGTTTTCCATGTGTCTTTCAAAGCATGTGGTTGTCTTCATGATGCCAGCTGATTTTTCCACAACCTTCTCCATCATTAATTTATCCTAAAGTGGTTAGCTTGGTCCTCCTAGATCCTTGGTGTTTGTTGGGAGCTTCGTTGGGTAGAAAATTTGGGTAGCGCACTACAAGGAGAAAAGGTAGCACCTTTGTGCTACATATGTGTGATAACCTTTTCCCTCTGTGAAATTTTAGGTAGCGGCCCTATGTTGCGCCTGTGTGACAATTATTTTCTCTGCCCAATATTAGGTAGCGCCATTAGGTAGCGCTACCTACGTTGTGTCTGTGTGCCAACTCTGTTCTCTACCCAATATTAGGTAGTGCCATTTACGCTACGTTTGTGTACAGGTTTGGGTAGCATTTCCAAAAATGCAGCGCCTTCAATCTAGAACATGCACAGAGAAATTTGTGGTCTTTCATGATGATAAAACCATTTTACTTTGGTGCCTTGACCGTACAATAGGTAGTGCCTTTTACCACTGGGGGAAGCTAGCACTTAGCAAAAACTCAAAACCTAGATAGTTAAATGCTTAGAAGCCTGTATAGATGGAAAATATAATATTTTCATATCAATTAACCCTCCCCAAAAGGAACCATCCTCAAAAATGGGGCTTACCTTTTACCAACTATTTTTTCATTTTGACACTTAACCTCACACTCTTTCTGGTAGAAAGAAGATCTTCAATTGACACAACAGTGTTCTTCTTCTTAGCATTGACATGCTTCTTTAATGTAGTTATGCTCCCCTTAGTTGTTGGTTTTTCATCCTCAATGGCAGCTTCAACCAACACCTATAAATTTCTTTGGGATACCTCATCTTGAAAGTGCTTCAGATCAGCCTTTAGCTTCCTATTCTGAGACTGAAAGCCTTTGTTTTTCATGTAAATATTCTTTAACTGTCTATGAAGGGGTTGGGCCTTTCTTGCTGCAAACCTTGCCAAGTCAAGGGTGTGACTGTAGCCATCCATGAGCTCTTTCATCGGATCCAAGTGGACCTTATATTCTTCTTTAAGACAAGATATTTCTTTTCTTGCATCTCTAAGATGCTTGATAAGTCTTTTGTAGGTCTAACTATCCGAACAAACAATGGCATGCACAGTCTCAATAGGTGTTTTCTCAGATTCCTCTTCCTCCTGCATGGGAAGTGTCTTGTCTACCTCATCGGGTTCTTTGATGGATTTACTTTTATTCTTCTTCATCTACACAGGGGTTTCTTCATTTCTTATCACAGGCTCCTCAAAGTATTTCACAGAGGTTTCATCTTTTATCTCCAAAGGTATTTTAATACCTTTACCTTTACCTTTCTATACATGGGATTCTTGTTTTTCTTCCACAAGATTCTCAATGCCTTTACCCTTATTCTTTTGAATAGGGGTTTCTGGTAAAGACTTCTCTTTGAAAACCTCCTTAGGAATTGATGACATTGTGAAAGGTCTTTTACCTTTTATTTCGACTGTCGGAGGAGAAGAGGGAAAGAGAATATTCTTCCCTCTCTTGGATATAGATTTGGTAGAAGAAGGTACCTATTCTAACCTTGGTGGAGGAGGTGGTGAAAAATCTTTGTGTGGAGAAGGAAAAACTTCCTCCTCAGCTTCTATGACCTGCTTGTTGATCTCTGAAACTTGAACAGGAGCTCTACCATTTCATTTCCTACTGGTCCCTTCTTTAGAAGTACTAGTGGGTGACAAAGGACTTACCTTCTGTGATTGAGGAGTTGGTACTAGATCCAACTTGAAATGAGAGGTAACCACAAAATTCTCCCATGAAATCATTTTCTTACCCAATTCCTCAGAGACTAGCATTCTGATTAATCCAAAGTGGAAAAGGCTAGAATCCACATCTTTAGATTTGGCTTGTATCATGTCTGACATCTTACCTATACTCCTCAACAAGTAATAGGGAATATTCATCTCAACCTTACCAGTAAAATGTAGCAACAACCTTATATGGTACTGGTACAATGTGTTAAATCTCCCTTCACAAGTAAAATATATCTGTATGATCTTCAATAATCTGTCAAAATGTTCAATCAATTGACTCCTTGGCATACTTTTAGACAAATCATTGGCTTGATATTCAGTATTAAAAATCTATTTTGCATAGGCTGAAATCAAATCCATGGCTTTGGACCACTTTTCATATGTAATGGGGATCCATGTTGCAGCTGAGATAGAGGCTTCATTCAACTCAAACTCCAAATCCCCAACCTTGGTTTTCTTGCCATCAAACTGTAATGAAAACTATCTTGCTACCTCTGGATGGCCTCTCTGCATGTTCTGATAGAAAGAGAGGCACCCTACTCTTTGAAAGGCCTCTCTTTCCATAGGCTCTATATCAAAAAGATGCATGTCCATCAGTTTTTTCCTAACCACCTTGCCACCTTTGTGTGTCTTCCTCGATTGAGGAGTCTCGATGGCTCAGAATGAGGGATTTTGAAAGGATTAAGGGATGGTAATGATCAGGAAGGCTTTGAATAGGGATTCAAATATATAATGCTGACCCTTTTAGACAGACTGATGCTAGTAAGTCAAGATCGAATTTAGGAATTAAACCCTTAGGCTTGTACAAGTATTATGGAGTGTAAACAGTGAGGGAGTAATATGAAATTGGCCCTCTGCAATTGAGTAAAAACACCAAACTCCAAGGTGAAAGGAAGCAAGGAAAACATAGAGGGTTTGAGCAGTGCCTCTGGGTAGCGTAACACATACACAGAGGATAGGCTATTTACAGGCTTGCGATTTCAATGGTTAAAGAAAATAGCAGTGATCAGACCATAGATACATGCAAATAAGTTTACAGGTCTGGAGAGGAAAAAATACAAGGTTACCATGCAAATATGGGTCCCTTACTACTGTGCAAGCTTAGCAAACCGAAAACCCGAGCACAAATTTCTTGTTTAAATTAATATGTAGAGGAGGAAACATGGGATACCTGTGGAGTAGACACCTATTGATATCTTTAACACAATCTTAAGATGAAATTGAGAAAACTTCATCCCTGGAATCTTTCTTAGCATCGGATTTGGTTGACATCCGGTCGCCTAATCATAACTTATGAATTTACGTAGTGCAACACTATTGAGTTTTTTCAAAATTAGAAACCATTACCAAGGCTCATAAATGCAAGATCTTTGAAGGCCTTTTTAACTGACTTCTGGCACTGAAAACAAGGGACATGACATCAGTCATGGAAATCATGACTCGAGGTGGAAGTATGATGAACGTGATAGGCGCTATGGAACTACTTGATGACTAGGCAATGCTTCCATTCCAAAACATGATTGGATAGGTAAGAAAGGACAATGAGGCCTGCCTACGAGATCATGAGTGAAGAGGAAGAGGTGTCACATTAGTTTAGCAATGGGAGGGATCGACCTAGGGACAAGTCATGAAAGAGACCAAAAATAAATCAAAAGCTAAAATGGTTCAGGGACCACAAATCAATTTGAGGATTAAACTAGAGATAAAACTCAAAACTTTAATCATCTAAGGGTTCCTACTAATCATAAACTAATACAGGGATGAAACTTTCAAACAAAATTAAAATCTAAGGCTTAAAAAAGGGAATGAAAACAAACTAAAAGACCCAAGGCAATTTAGTGTGATAACAACAAGTATGATTGGGCTTCCGCACGGTGATGAGATGGGTCGGATGTGCCCCTTTTGGAGGAGTTATTGTATCTCATGCTTGATATCCTCGTTTTATAACAGAGAGAAGTGATAGACTGGCCCATTCGATAGAGGTGCATCAGCGGTCAAATCAATTGAATACTTGACCTAATAATGTAGAGGTACCCCAATGGGTGAGGATAAGATGTCTTTGTATTGTTGCATGACCTTATCCACTTGCTTCTGCTACATGGAGAGTTTAGCCGCAGAGGCCATGGATGTGGTTACAACCTTGCGCTCAATTTGAGAGAAAATCAAGAAGAAGGCAAACTTCCAAGTCTGAGAGATGACCTTCCTGCATTGCTTGGAAAAGATCAAGGAAATGGAAGTAGGTGGGACTACCTCAGGTATCCTGTACATTTTCCTACCCAAAGTAATAATAAAACTATGAGGCCTAGACTCATATATATCATGACATTTCCATAAATAAGGTTGGCCCAAAATAACATCACAAACTTCAAGTGGAGAAACATCACACAATACCTCATCTTTGAAGGGCTTGATGTCATAGGACAAGCGACATTGTTGGTTGACATGAAGATCGCTTCCTTGGTGGAGTCATCTGATAGTGTATGGTTGTTGGTGCAATGTTGTCGGTAGGGCCAGTTGCTTGACGACCTCTGTTGAGATGAGGTTCTTGTGGCTACCGGTATAAAAAATGAAGTGCAACATAGTACCATTCACCCACATCTGTGAATGAAATAGGTGATCACCTTCTTATGTCTCATGAGGCTCACTGGGATGGATCTTGGTGGTAGAAACAATGGCACTAGGTTCCTCGTCAATAATATGTCTCCTCTTTTCTGGTTCTGACTCTGAGTTGGAACATGTATCTGATTCAAAGGATTTCACCTCCAATGACTTCTTTGAGTGACAATCATATTTTTATATCAGAGGCTCTTATGGAAGTCACACCACTTCCCATCGTCTTTCTTCGTGTTTCCATTTTCCTTCTTTGTTTTCGTCTTAGATTGGTTGTCCTGAGGTTGTCCATATTTGATATGCCCTTTGTTCGACCGGTTGGGGATGCCCTTTCCTTTCTTCTTCTTTGAGGGGTTTCTAGAACTAAATTGTCACGTCTTTTGTTTAATATTCTGCTCAATTTTGACAACATATCGATAGGTCGTGCCCAAGGACGAGATGTCCAGAAAGACCATTTTTTTATGGATGTATCTATGTATACCATCGCGATATTTGAGTACGATATGTCTCTCAGAATATTTGATACCCAACTTGGTGTGCAAGGTATGGAAGATATTTGTGAACTCTGGCAATGTTTGGTCCATTTCCTTCCAGAGTGTGGTCCATCTTGTATATAGGTCGTCATAACTTCCAACAGGGTAGTATTGTTCCTTAATAAAATCCCTGGAGGACTCCCAAGTGAGTGTGATTGTAAATAATGAGGGTTCCCCTGTTTCCTTTTTCTCACAGAAATTCCCCCACCAATATTTGACATGGGGGATGACTTTGTGGAGTGCAAATGAAATATTTTCTCTATTGGAAAAGTTATGGACAAAAAAATACCCTTCTAGCAAATTAAACATTTTGTCTACAACATCTTCGTCTATCTAACCTTAAAATATAGGAATATCAAAGTTGATATGTACCTTGAAGGGGGTGACGCCTCCACTCGAGGAAGATCCATCACTTGTTGGTATTTGTCAGAGGATTTGCGTAAAACTATCCATCATCTCGTTCCTTTGTTGCACGAGGGATTCCTTGAGAAATGATTTGAATTAAAGGATCTCTTGTCCTGTCATATTTATTTCTCCCACCATGGAAGGTCGCTTGGGCGTGTGAGATCTCTTTTCCTCAAGAAAAATAAGCTCTAGACCCAACTCTTTATACCCTTACCTCATTGGGGACATGCACTAAAAACGACGAGCAGACCACTCCGATGCCACTGATTCATATTTTGTGAGAAAAACAAAATGAACAAAGATTTATATTATTAACACAGATATACAATGAAAAACAACATAGATACAATAAAACTTGGCTTCTATTCAATAAATAAATATGTTGAAACTGTAAAATGCAGACTAAAACAAGCTTGGTAGAATGGTGTCGGCTTATCTTTGAGAAGAGATGTGATGACTACGCTCATTCACAAGAATATGAGTACAATGGGGCTCCAAAGGCCTTTTTAAGTCAAAAAAGATTGCCAAAACCCTATACATCCAAAAACCTAACCCTGGGAGATGAAGTGCCAAAAGTCATGTGGGCCCCATTAGGGTAAGTTGGTACATCAACTTTTGTGGGTCGTAACTTTTGCAGACAATCTTTGTTTTAGGCGCATGATAGACCGTTGGAAATTTCTATCTGAGGACTACACATTATGTTGTCACACTTTGAATCAATTATTAGTGTGATTGTGGTGGGTCCAGAAAATGTTGTTTAGGGCCTCAAAACAATCCTGGAAGTTTAGGACCCAAAAAGCTAGAAAAAAATTTGTTTTTCATTTAATTTTGATTTTAAGTTTTATATAAGATCAATGAATGTCAAATTCTTTTGTTCTCTTTCTATGTAATCATAGATTTTATATTTTTTAATATAAGAAATACATTTCTAATAATAAATAAAACTAAGTATTATGGAATATTAAGTAATAAATATTGAAATATATTACAAAGATTATGAGTCATAAACATAATTTAAATATTATTTCAAGATTTAGTTTTAAAGGGCGTTGTTCTAAGAAATGGTTGTTTTTTTTCGCATGAATTTGGCCATATAAATTTACACCAATCCCTATTTTTTGTTATTCAAAATCCATTTGTGAATGTAGAAATGGATAAT
>ML779641.1:1035334-1046183 GCA_009831015.1 Picea engelmannii | reverse complement strand
AGAGGAACCTTTCAGTTGCTGCAAGACATTTCTAAAGCCTTTTTCATTCCTGCATCGAACATCACTAAAGCGTAAGAGAAGAAGGGTTCAGGAGGCACAAAAGCAAGCTGGATCCCCAGCCAGA
The DNA here is from genome assembly GCA_009831015.1 of Picea engelmannii. NCBI lineage: Eukaryota > Viridiplantae > Streptophyta > Pinopsida > Pinales > Pinaceae > Picea > Picea engelmannii. The sequence goes on along the minus strand of ML779641.1, from coordinate 1,046,059 downwards.
AGGGGGCGTGGGCTCCTCCCAAACCCCAGAGAAATTAGATCCATAAGCCGACTTACAACTATATGTTCAAGTCAAAGACTCACTTATAATAGGAGGTAAAACCCACTAGAAAACTAGGTTGTAAGGCCAGAGAAATAGATTGAAAACGACTGATAGATATATTGAGAAGTTTGGGTTCTATGTTTAAAGACTTATAACAAATAGGAAGACCAAATTCAAGCCAGGTTGAAAGGCCTGATAGTTTGACTTAATAATCGTTCATAAGCAGATAGGGGTTTTAGTTAGATAAGCATTTCTAAGGATCACATCTGTAGGATTGGATTTGATTTAGAAGAGTTTATAAGGAACTTATTGGTTTGATCAGGACCATACTTTGCCATCAAAGCTGGATGGTTTGGGTACTGTCCCCACTCTCTGTTGATTTTCTTGTTTTAGTATTTGGAACTCCACTCTGATTTTTGTTGAAGGCCTTTGTGTTGGTATAAGTTTATGTTTTTCAAGGGCTCAATTTGTTTAGTGTTTAATCTCTACTTATTTAATATGTTTATCATTTTTTTAATTATAATAATAATAATAATCTATTTTTAAGGTCAGGATCAAGCCACACAAATTGGTGTATGAGACCTTCTTGTTTGTGGGACAAGGGGTTTTTTCCACCCAACAATTTCATTGGTAAAGTCTACAAAGATATACATACCCTACCCCTTCTGAATTTGAACCTGTGACATATTAAAATGAAACACATGTTCTTAATTTATTATATATGACTCACTACTACTCAACAAAAATTTTATTGTAATAATTCCTTTATTGATCCATCTTATAGAAATGATTGTAATTCTAGTTGACAGATTGGCCTATATAAAACTGACCTTGTTACAACAATTCCAATTGAGTATGTAAAGAATCTAATCAAACACATATTTCCATTGCTCTCGCCTCTGATTTCTTTACCTTTTCCCTTTCTTTCGATGAGTTGGACGAGGTGAATAGTTGAGTCTGAGATACTAATTTCGGGGGCTGAAACAAATACACGAGAGGTGAATAGTCGAGGCTGAGGGGGCTGAGATAGATATGGAAGAAACAAGGAAAAGAAATGGTCCAAGCTTAACAACAACTATATTAGTGAGAGGTATTGGAACATCCTCCCTCTCAAACAGAAAAGAATATATCAATAAGATATTCATAATTTATTGTTTTAAGTGTAGTTTAAATGTTTTATTTTTAATAATATATATATATATATATATATATATATATATATATATATAATTTGGTTTGAAAATAGAAACTTAAACTTTTTCCTAAAGTAAAAAAATTATAATACTAAAAAACATATTGACTTGAATCCTGAACTCAATATAACTCACAAGATTCCATACACATTAAGAAGTACTTTGCAAGAGAAATACAACTCACTTAAAAGGATAAAGAAGACTAATTTCTTAGCTCTCAAATCTCAAGAAGAGTACTCTTCTTTTGTATCTCTACATATCCCATATACTGCATTCCAATTCACATTAAGTAATTTGCAAGTCCATTCAAAAATATTCTCACTAGTGCATCTAGTGTATCCAATCCTAGCCTTGATTTTCTAATTTCCATGATCATCTTTTTTAGAAAATCCTCTTTCAAAATCCACTAGCATATATAGTGAATATAGCTTCCCATGATTTCATGATATGAGGATAAGTTTTGTGTCATCGTTTTGTGTTATAAAATACACACCATGATTCTTTCATTGACAAACCCTCACAAGCAAGAGCTAATAAATCAAGAGAAGGGTGGAGCTCTCTTTTACAATATTTAACATCAAATAAAAGTACAAATCCAACATCCTTTGATATGGAATGTTGCAAAAGTTTAAAAATGCAACGATTTGAAATTTTCTCACAACTATGATGTTCGTCTAGATAATAACAAGGAGTAAATAATTTTGTTGTATTAAAAATATGAAAATTTAGGAATCTCTCATTCAAAATGTCTATGAGAGACTCAATATAACCTTCTATGAGTTGACTACAACTATCTAATGTGCCTTCAATGAAAGATTTTATAATTTGTTCTCTTCCATCACTATAATCAATCTCCATAGTTGGAATAGAAATGTATTGTAACTTATGTTTATCTATGACTACTTGTTGAGACTCAACAACCCCTTATTATGACTACTTGTTGGAATAGAGATAAATAATGGATCCATTTTTTATTTTTTCATTCAGTTTGTTTGATTTTACATTATTATACTTCAATATTTTTGTTGGATAGTTAAAATTTTATAAATATTACCAAGCAATAAAACCCACTACCCCGATGCAAATAAACATGGAATAAAACTAATACAAAAGAATAAACAATTTTCATAATAAAACTCTGTCATCCTGTGTTTCACTTGTTGGCTTTTAAATATTTAATCTCAAGAAAATACTAGTGAATCGATGCCCAATAGAAGACGTTACCTCGTAAATTCAAACATATATAACTGTCTTTTCCTTTGTTAATGGAACTGGCACCGTTTTTATGAGTCTTAAATGAACATTAATGAAGCATTGGGTTAAGAGATATGATACATTAATTCACCCCAATTCACGCATAAACTCACTAAGCACACCTCGATTTGATAACAAACCCCAATTTCATAAGCATAGAAGCCTTAATGTGCACTGAACTTGTCTGATTTTTCTTCTCCTAGTTAGTATTGATTTTTCTTCTCCTAGTTAGTATTGATGTTCCTTTGTCAATTCAATAGAACTTCTCAATTATTTGTGAAAGTAAAACTTATTCTTTGTTGTATGTTTGCAGGATTTTGTTAAGACAAGATGATGCAAAAAGGGAAAGTGAAGCAATAGAAGGATGAGGAAGAGGAAATCTAAAGAAATCTCAAATCTCCATTTTTCTCCGACACGAGATTCAGGAAAAGCGAAAGAAACAATATGGAGCGGAGCTAGTTATACAAATTCATTGAAGAATGTGGTGATTTCACAAAAGAATATGAGTCAGACGCACACAACTTGGTTGACATGAGAAGGTCTACCAAACTAGAATTGCTATTAATCAAAATTATAAAATCAAATATAACAAGGTGAGGTCTACCAACGCTCCAACAAAACCAGGATCCCATATTTGTCTCAATTACATATATGGATCTGTCAAAATAGGTTTGTAATTGTCTCTAGTTTTGCACTTTTTAAGATATGCAAGTAGAACTATAACTAAAATGTAAAATGCATGCTCTGACCTAGTTATTATCCAAATATAACTTTCAAAATAATTTGGTTTCCTTATTCAATTATCTACAAACCCATTTCAAATCATTCCATGATTCCATTCCTAAACTCCATTGTAAGATAAATCACAATAGATAAAACAAGAGTAATTTTAAACTAGAGTGTTAAAATTTGCATTCCAAAAGATTTTCCAACCACTAAAACTAAATATAATATTCCTAAATTATTTAAATATGTAGGATAGTTTTCACCACTAGATATATTTTTCATCAACTATAACTCTAATGAGATTGTCAATAAATGCAAAAACGATGTTCAATCTTGTACGATTGCATACATAGGCTCTATGTCATGGCCAAACGTGATTAATAATGCATGATACTAAGGCTATCAATTATAATTGTTCGAATAAAAAGTTGTAATGATTTTGTTGCAGTGATATTTTCATCACATTCTTTATTCTAGGTTGGTCATAATAATTGATTGATCTAAAATGGATTTACACATGTATCATATAATGAAGTTCCAGATAGGGAAGATTAGAATTGGAAAATTTAAGAGATGGTGTTGATTTTGTCATATTTGAGCCATCAATATTTGTAACACAATTTTGGATCCCTAAACAACTTTTTTATGCTTGTTGTTGAATGATGGATTTCATAGGATTTCTCTATCTAAGATGTAAATTGTTCTTTCCATTGAGATCTTTCCAACTATACGGTGCACCTAAAATGTAATTTGCATACCAAATTTATGGCCCTCACAAGGTAAAGATTCAAATATTCTACACATGTCAAAGTGGAGACCATGCAAGATAACCATAATTTGAATATGGGTAATTATAATATGTGGGAATCCACTAAACACTTCTATAAGCATCATGAATTTGGGTCCAAGAGAGTTTTTAAACCCTAAACCTAACCTTAATTTTATCTATAAAAGACCTAGCAGAGTGCAAAAGGGTTCAATTTTTCATCTCTTATAGCTTCACAGTAAGCTTGAACAAATTTTTAATTTGTATTGTAATCTCCATAATATAAGATCCACAATCCTTCATTGAATCATGGTTTTCCTTATGGGTTTTTGTGTTTCATTGTGTGGTTTTTCAAATCTAATCTATTTCATATGTCACATTGGTTAAGGCTTTGAATGGTGTATTTTTATTTATGTTAAAGGATTAAAACTACAAAAGATAGTTGCAGTTTTAAGTTTAGATTTATTTTGGTAAGTTCACCATTGAAATATCCATAATTATTTGCAGATCATTCTTATTTATCATCAATTAAATTCATTTCATTAACTAAAATGAATTCATGAAATAATTATGTTTTCGAAGCTTCACACCATTGAAAAATCAACAACCAAAAAATTCAGACCTTAGACCTCTCTAATAAATTACATATATTCATTAACATTGTACAATTACCACAGAAACAACTTCTCAATAAATACAACTAACACAACCACATTGTATGTGGTTTGTGTATGTTAATAGACACAATTGAAAGTGAACATATTAATTCAAACTCATCCCTCCACACTAAAAACCTCAAGAAAATCAGCATCCATCCTATATGCCAAATATCTACTCACCGGGATTCAAACCTAATACATCCCATTAGAGTGCATGATCACAAGTTTATATTAGTACAACATTTCATAAAACATTACATGAAAGTTTTTTTGGAACTCACAGTTTCAATCTCGTGCTCTGAGAAATCAAACTTCACACGTTTCCTTCCATTCATCCATGGATGATCATGGACTACGTTGTTGTCAAACTCATGACGACTTTATCATTTTATTTCCTCGCGTGCTCTTTGAACTGTGACTGACTTCAATGTCATGGACACATCGTATTTGACTTTAAATCATACTAAATGCCTGTAATAACATATTTTAAATCCATTTTATTTCTGTTGTTTTCTGTCTTGCATCACTCTGCTCATGAAGCCTCGACCTTATATATACACATCATACATGCACCACCCTCATACGAAACTTATCAAGTTCATATCAGTCTGCGTATAAGCCAAGCCAATCAATCAACCAATATGAATGGCCAATCCTCATTCACAACAATAAAATTTATTTTTTAGGGTGTTTTCTAAACTTTCTATTTTTTATTTTTTAGTTGGAATTGGTCGACATATATATGTGGATGACATTGTAATTTACTATTATTTAAATTGTATTTTTGAATATATAAATGGATATAGTGTGATAAAAAAATTTGGGTCACTAGAATTATATAGATTTAGTTAGTCAAATATACATATCAAACACTTTCTTACTGAAATTAAACAAAAAATAAAAAAAAAATGAATTTTTTTAAAATACCACATTGTTTAGCTATATTATTTTTAATTATATCAAAGATTCAAATTCATTAGAGGGTCTAACCACAAAGTCAACCATTAACTTTAAATCTACAATTAATTAGGATTAAATCATATTTTACTATGTTAAAAGTGGTCATAATCATGCATATTATAAGAGTGTTATCTTAATTTGATTGTATATTGAAAGTCAATTGTTGAATTTGTGGTACTCCCACTAATGACTTTAATCTTCCACCCAATTAAAAATAATACCACTATATAGTATGCATGATTTCTCTTAATATATATAATAATATATTCTATTTCTAATAAGATTAATAAATATTATCACCACTTTAACATAATGGAATGTGATTTAATTTTAATTTGATAATATATTGATTTAAAAATAATACCACTATAGTATGCATGATTTCACTTAATATATACTTGTAATAATAAACGGGGATGATCATTTATGAAATAAAATAATTAAAAAGTAAACTGTTATTCAACTTTGCACACAACATTTTAATCCCTTTATCAGTTGCTAACCTGTAATAATAAACCGGGATAATGAAAAGACTTAGTATTTTTATATCCATATGAGAGAGCGCTGTGAAATTATGAAGGAAAGACATTTTTTATTATATAAAAAATAAACATTTAAATATGTTATCTCAAACATTTCAAATTAAATATGTTATCTCAAACATTTCAAATTGCGAAAAAATATATATTCAATCATCCAACTAATATGAATTCAAAGGGCTATCGAATTCTATAGTCCCTGCTTGCCTTCGGCAGGGACTAATAAGAGATATCAATTCACATTTTGTCCTTTAGCTATAATCTCTATCATGTAATAACATGTATATGGACAATGCATATGGACAATGCATATGAAAATTTTTTACTTAATATAAAATGGAGAGTGACTTTCCATAATTTTTTTTATAATGCCACATATTTTTACCATTTATATGTGTCATGTATTAAAACATGATTTGTACAAACTTGCAATAAAAGATAATTTGTACAACCCTATGAACTTTAATGGCCATCAAAAATTGGGTAATGGAGAACATAATATAATTAAATTCAATGTTCATTTTTCACTTTTACTTTCATTTCCTCTTCGTTAACGTGATGAAGAGTACTATAAGTGATTTTAAGCGACCAAGTACCAAATAACTATGGAGATCTTATCAGGTCCTTTATTGTATAGATGAGCTCTTTGATTGTGATTTTATAGAGTTGCATTTATTTCTTTTTATTTTTATTAGAGGTGATGGATTTGATTTTTGTTTATTTTTATTAGAGGTGGCAGCTTGGATTTCAGGATGAACTTTGATGTAAATAGAAAATATCAACTTCCCTGAGATAGTCTTTGAGATTCCTATTGAAACATGTCAATCTTGTAACATTCAAAATACTAACAGGAGTATGCATTTGCTAGATAACATCCTCCTCAATATGCATTTTAACTGAACAACTCCCAAGGAAGGTTTCATTTATGGTGGGTTGGGTCTCCACACTGCATTTTTCGTCAGAGTTCCATTGGCCTCCCTTATATTTAATATAGTCATGCCTCCATTTTTTTTTATGTTTATTCATTTATTTAAGGACCAAATATAAAGAATGTAATGGAAAAAACAATGCAAAACTAGAATCTATCACTCACCTAAGATGGGCAGGTGAGTATAAAGGATAGAGAACACAAGTTCTTCCAAGATTTAGGTTTTCATCAATCCATTTCCCCGTGTCATAATTTTCTTCCTAAAAGTTGTAAGCACATCTAGGTTTTCATGTACTTCATCTCCTTCTTGGTAGTAGTCTTTCCCGTTATAATTTAATCTCATTCCAAAAAGTGACCACCAAATGAAATATTGAATTAAAAGTTTGACATAAGATTCAAATATATAATCCAAGTTTTAATAAATGAGGATATTTTTCAATGAAAAAAACATTACAGAGCAATATTGATCAAAGTTCCTCACCTGTTTGTTGTATTTCCATGTGTTGGAAGGAAAAGCTAGATATAATATATATATATATATATATATATATATATATATATATATATATATATATAATTCAATGTCAATTAGGTTTACAACAACGTGCATAAATACGCACAAATGAATATAGTCACATCTTTAGAAAATGGACATGAATTTATATGAACAATGTAATTAATACAAACAACATTTAAATGTAATATACAATAAGTTATATTGCAATTCATCCCTTCCTAAAAATCTTTGTCCTTGAAGCAGACAAATTCTTGGATGATTCGGAGGATCCACAATATTGATTATCGGAGGTCGACGTTTAGAGTTCATATCAAGACCCATCATCAGGACATCTAAGCCTGGGTAAAGATAAACCTGAAGAGAATACATAAATAGTGAACCTACGGGAGGTGGAGAGTTCTAAAGCCTAAGGTTGGCTCTAAAAATATTAGACTTTAGAATTCTCCACCTCCCTAGGTTCACTATTTATCTCTTCTCTTCAGGTTTATCATTACCAAGGCTTAGATGTCCTGATGATGGGTCCTAATATGGACTCGAAACGTCGACCTTCGATAATCAATACTTTGGATCCTACGAATCCTCCAAACAATCCCTCCCACAGAAATATTATTGTTCAAATTCTTGGATCTAAACTCCTCATTTTCCCAAGTAGCTTCATCTTCTGGTAAGTTTTTCCATTTGATCAGATACTCATTAACCCTTCTAGAATGCAGTGCATCTTCTACTATGTTAATTGTTCCCTTGATATACATGATCTCAAAATCGTATTCACTTAACAGTTCCAACCAACATCTTTGTCGCGCATTCAAGTCACTCTGAGTAAAAAAGTGATGCAATCCACAATGATCAGTTTTTAACTCGAATTTTCGTCCAATAAGGTAATGTCTCCAAACTCTTAAGGAATAAACAATCGCTAACAATTCCAAGTCATGTGTAGCACAATTCTCTTCATGCTTTCTTAGATTCCTTGAAATATATGAGATGACTCGATCGTCTTTCATTAATACTCCGCCCAATCCTTCATTGGATGCGTCTGTGCATACCAAGAATTCCTTTTCCATATCCATAACTTTCAGTATCGGTGTTGTTGTTAATAATTCCTTTAGTTTCTGAAATGATTCCATGCATTTCTTTGTCCATATGAATTTATTACTCTTCTTCTACAATTCTGCAATTGGATTTGCTATCTTTGAAAATCCTTCTACAAAGCATCGATAGTAACCTAATAATCCCATAAAAATATGTACTTATTTCACGTTCATTGTTGTTGGCCATTCCATAATAGCCTCAACTTTAGTTGGATCCACAGTGATACCTTCTCTAGAGATAATGTGTCCCAAATAATGAATCTTTGTCTGATAAAATGAACATTTCGACATCTTTCCATATAACTTGTTTTCTCTTAAACATTGCAACACTAATCTCAGGTGTTCATCTAAGAGTAAATCAATATGCCATCAATAAATACCTATACAAAATTATCCAAGTACTCGCTGAATACCCCATTCATCAAACTCATGAATACACTTGGGGCATTCATCAATCCAAACGGAAATACACTAAATTCATAATGTTTGAATCTTGTCTTAAATGTTGTTTTAGGAATATCTTCCTCTTTAATTTGTAACTGATGATATCCCGATCTCAAATCAATCTTTGAAAATATTGTTGCTCCCTTCATTTGATCAAATAAATCACCAAATTTCAGTTATGGATATTGGTTCTTGATCATGGCTTTGTTTAATTGATGGTAGTCAATGCAAAGCCTCCACGATCTGTCCTTCTTTCTTACAAAAATAAATGGTGCACCCTAAGGTGATACGCTTGGATGTATAAGTCCCAAATCCAACAACTCCAATTACATCTTTAATTCTTGTAATTCATATGTCAACATCTGTTATAGTGTTCTTGCAATTGGTTTTGTACTAGGTTTTAAATCTATAGTAAGTCCCAGTTCTCTTTCTGGCGGTAAACTTGGTAGTTCCTCAGGAAAAGCATCAGCAAATTCTGATACTACATAAAAGTCTTCTAATACTTCCACGTCACCTTTTTCATTAAGTGATAAAATAGCATACAACTTACATCCCTTGCACATGCTTTTCTATAATTGTAGAGAAGAATTAAATATCAACAACACTCCTTGGTTTCTTCCCAAAATTACTCTACCATGTCCCAAATCATCAATCAAACTTAATCGTTTCATCTTATAGTTAATTATCACGTCGTGCGATTCTAACCAATCCATATTAATCAAAATTAATAATCAAGATTCATAGAAACAACCAAGTATCAATTGGTTCATATCCCAAGGACAATACTCTACAAAGGTATCCTAGACTGCTATGTAGTTCACACAATCTAGGGTTCCTTTAATCGTTTTTATTTTTATTTTTTTTCAGATCGTTGTGGGACACATGGATACTCCACTCACGCATAACCTATATGGGCATGAGAAGCAACCCGAATCCATTTTCAACACGTGGATCCCAGAAATATAACCATGGCTTAATTTACTTGGATTTCCAGCACAATCAAAATGTTGTTGATTCAAGCCATTGTTCGGTGCCACGATTCTTAAAGTCTCAATACGTAGTCCGAGGAAGTCCTCATCATAATACTTGTCAATAATATACATAAAATAAATAACATATAAATCTCAATACTCAACATAACATAACTCATAAACCAAACATAATCATAATCTATCATGTTATAACTGGATCATTTGCTCCCAAAGTGTCCTCAAAGAATAAGTCAATATAAAAATGTGATCAGTGGAACTGGATGATACATCAGATCACTTAATTGAGATATACATTGAAGAGATATCTCAACCATTGCACCACCAAATGAGTATTGATCTCCATTATTGGTGTAGAGATCTCATCTCAACTCAACTCACACCTCAAACTCAAATTTTGAATCACTCATGGATCACCACAATTGTGATATATTTTCCAACTTTGTGATAAAGTAGATCTATGATATTCACAAACTAAATCTATGTGTGTTTACAAATCAAGGAGATCTATCACTCCCATTTACATTAATGATGCAAGGATAACATGTTGAATATGGTGAGTACAAGGCTTGATTAAATCCCTCAAAATGACATAATAATATAAATGATATTATTCAAAG
>ML779641.1:979912-1023022 GCA_009831015.1 Picea engelmannii | reverse complement strand
CACAAGCCTATGGTTATAGAATGAGGTTCTATAGGATGAGAGGGAAATGATTGCTATAGCGCTTGCAAACATATAATGCACTAGAGAGCCATAGAGAGCTCAAATTAACGAATTGAAATTCATCGGGTATAATGGAGATGTTTGGATCCTCAATCTAGAATAGAAAACACATCAGATGTAATACCCCGAGGCCAAACCCAATTGTAAATGTAAAATGCAAATGTACTTAAATTGGTGAGTTGTTTGATATAATTTTCGTATGCACCTTTCATGGCACAGTTCGTGCATGTACTACGCACTAAAATGATGAAGTGTGCACATCTCAGGATACCGCACGCATCAACTTAAGTGCGCGCGATTTTGAGGCCAGGGAGCCTTTTGTGTATATGTTGTGTTTTATAGGCTGGTGAGCTAGTTATTATAAGCCAGGAGGCTTATGTTTTGTATAAGGCCAGAAAGCCTAGATGCTAAAGGCTAGTGAGACTGTTTTTGTATATGTCTTATCATTAATATAAAATACATCGTTGCGCGTAGATCGACCACGATAAAAGAGTATGGGGGAATAAACTCTACTAGTTAGGGAAAGGGGGGGATAAAAGTTAAGAAAAAGGGATAATCTAGGGAGCTTAAGCCAAAAAGGAATATTATATTAATATTCCTTAAATCATAAAGTATGGAAAATTATTTTATCTTAAGTTCTAAAGATGGGGAGAAGTGGGCCAAAGTAGCTCCCAACATGACAAGGGTCAAGTTGGGAACATGCATACATATAGTTTGGACTTAGTTCATTTGGGGGGCCATTCATCCATTCATGCAATCATTCATTCATCCATTTGAGGATTCCATGATCATTCACTCACACAAGAAGTTGTCCTTTGTACCTTCCTGTCACTGTACCTGAACCTGTATCTATACCCATACCTGTTAGTGTACCTGGTTAGCTTGCAAGATGGACTGAAGAAGCGAGTTGTCAGGCCCATGGGATATTTAAGAGGAGGGTTTTCAAGCCCATGAGAAATATCTCAAGGTGATAGAATTGCTAGGAATTGATTTTCAAAGGTGATAAACTGCAACTACAAGGATCTGAGACTTCATGTTCAGCCTGTTGCTGAAGCCCGGAAAGGAAGTGGGGCAGTCGAAGGACTATTGAGCATAGAAGAGGCACACTTCCTGGGGTGGGACAAGCATGTGGGGAATGAGGGACTGTAGGTTGTTAGTTTGAGTTGGCACCTGTGACAAAGTCTTTCATGTTGTCCATGATACATCATCCTAGTTAGGAATCCCTTTACCCAGGTGGAGTTTAGTCCCAACTCAGGGGTGACCCATTGTTGAGAGTGATGAGCAGTGTGGTCTAAGGCTGGGAAGTTTGTGGAAGGTCTTCATGCATTTGGTGATATTATTACCAAGATAAGTGTCAATTGTGTGTTAATTTATATGTTGCATTATTATTTATGTGTTATATTTATGGCCATTTCATTTATATGTTGCATGTATATGCTTACTTTCATTTCCGTATGAATCTGTGCATTTATAGTATGTATTTGTCTGTTTACATTATATATATAAAGTTCTGCAAGAGTTCTGTGTGTATATATTTTAATTGCATGCAGTTCGAAAATTTTACGTGGCATAGCCAAGTTGGATGTTGGGTATGTTACAGTATGGTATCAGAGAATGAAATCGTTTTTTGGAGTAGCATGGCCCAACCTGGGTGGCCGAGGATGTTACAATATGGTATCAAATCTTCAGTTTTCAACACTGAGGTTGGATGGGCCGAGGAAGTTGAGTTGAAGAGAAATTTAACAGATATTGATTTCGAAGTGGCCAAATTTCAAGTTACAGAGTGTCCATGGTAAAATTTAGAAGCAACGACGTGGAATTGGGAAAAAGCCCCAATTTTTGTTGTTAAATTCATGATAAATTTGGCCAAGTGGTGTGTTGCACAGAAAAATATTGGTGTGCGGGTGTGCACGCTAAATTTAGCATTATGCGGTGCGTATTGAGTGGTGCATGCGTAATACTGACACACGTGGTGTGAAAATGCATACTAATGGCGTGTGTGGTGTGCGCAGTATTGAAAGAGCGTAGAAGAATTTTTTTGGTGCACACATAATGTGGGTATTTGTTGTCGTGCGATGGTTTAGTTAATGGTGCGCACGAAGTACTGGTGCATGTTGGGGGCGTACTAAACTTTGGCATGGTGCAACACGAAGAGTAAAATGTGTGTGGAATATTAGCGTGTGACAAAAAAAATTGCGTGCAATAGGTATTAGTGCAAGAACCAAAATTTTGTGTGGTGGTTATTGGTGCATGACACAAAAGTAGTGTGCGCCAGTTATCGGCGCTACAGAGAAGTGATCCACGATAGTTATAGATGTGCAGAGAATGAATTACCTTGTGGTGTTGTTGCGCATGCTATATATGGATGTACAGGTTGAAATTTTTGCACACAAATTCGTTTGGATGGTGAACAATCACAGAAAACCATTTATTTTCTGCGATGTTTTATATTGTTTGAACATCATCTTTTTGAAGCGCGTTTTTTAGGCCCCTAACATCGTTTTTAGCTACTCAAAAACCACGAGAACAAAGTCTACCAACACTTTACCAAGGTACACTTTGTCTGTACAGCTCAAATAAAAGAGACTAAAGAGAGATTTCTAATGGTGTAAACCATTCGTCAAACAGAGATTTTATGAGAAAGTTACAGGACAAACAATGGAGGGTAAATTTTAAGACCCAACTAACTTCGAAGAGCCATAAATTTCTTCTCCAGAATGAGATTGAGGCGCAGGAGAAGTCAATGGAAACATATTGAACCATAGAAGAAAATCCTAGAGCTGAATTAAATTTCTGGGCATGTTAAAAATGTTTAATATGGCAAAGAAGGTACCTGTAGCATTCCAAACCAAAAACACGAATTGGCCTAGAACTTTAGCAGGTTGTAACTAGCAGCCCAGAACCCAGAAAGAGGTGAAACTTTGACAAACTATCCAAAATATGTATATAAAAAAACCCAAATGAGATCTTACGAAAAATCCAATGGAGTAGCTGCAAAAAAGCATAATTACAACTTAGAGTTGTGCTAAGGTGAAGTGTTAACAGAAAAATTAATGGGAAATTTTCAAATAACCATAACTTTCTGCTCAAGACTCAAAATTGAGCACGGGAGTAGGTGTTGGAAAGGTGTTGGAAAGTGGAATGTAAATATTCACCTAGAAAATTGATCTAGGTATTCAAGTTGTTAAGAAATCAGAAGAAATAATTCTTATATATTATTGAACCAAAATGGTTCATATTTTTCATGAAATTCTTGAGTCAATTAACCTCACAAAGTTTTGTTGGTTGCACATTTTGCAGAGTTAAAAACAACTAGATCAGATCAGTGTCAACAGAGAGTCCAGAGGAATGGAAGATGCACAAGGGACTTATAGTCAGGAACATGAGATCAAAGGGATGGATGTCAATTTGGGAATTGAAGGAACAAACTCGAATGGGCATGGAGAAAGAAGGGATGAAAACATGAATATGGTAGAGACCATTAAAAATTGATAGAAGGATGTACAAAGCCATAAATATGATAATGAAAGGATTATGAGAGCCAAGGAGAAGCAAGAGGACTTCAACATGAAGTTAATGAAGAGCTTGAACAAAATAGAAAATAAATTGGATAAGGAGAGTGGCTCAAGCAAATCATGAAGTCACAGGTCTCCTGATGAGAAAAGAAGAACTAGAAGTGTCAGCAGACATCATCGTCAGTCCCCGAGGCATTCCAATAAGAGAGAACACAACAAATCAAGTCCATCCTCTATTAAGAAGCATAAGGGGTCTGGGCTGGATGAGCTACGAGGAGAAATGAACAAAATCAAACCTCCTACATTTGATTGTGAGCACAAGGATGAAGATGCAGAGATATGGATGTTGGGCATGAGAAAGTATTTTCAATTGCATAATTATTCATCTCATGCAGAAGGACGAATTACCATCTATCAACTCAATGGAAAGGCATCCATGTGGTGGGATCAAATTGTGTAGGTGCAACACATTAAAGAGAAAAGTGTTACTTGGAGGGAATTCAAGAATTATTTTGAAAATAGATACTTGACCAAGAGATACTATGACAAGAAAATGAAAGAATTCTTTGAACTCAAGCTTGGGAGTATGACCATAGATGAATACGAAAGAAGGTTTTTAGAACTGTTGAAGTATGTTTCTTTCATCAAGGATGAGATAGTTAAGATTCATAGGTATTTGAGTGGATTGCCATCATTCCTCAATGAAAAAATACAATATGATGATCCCAAAACATTGGAGAATACCATAAGGCAAGCTAAATTCCTATATGATCAACAAAAATCAAGTCCAACTTTCCAAAAATATTGGGAGGACAAAAGGAAATTCAAGATGGATCAAAGGAAGAAGGGAACTAAGCCACCATTCGTCAGAAATAATCCTTATGGACAACCAACTTCTAGAGAACCCGGAACGATTGAGACAGAGGGTCAAAGGCCAAGGAAGACACCTATTCATGTTGGGGTTGTAAAGGAGATCATATGTTCATAGATTATCCTCACAGAGGTGAAAAATTGAGTATTGTTCACAATGTAAAACAAGATGAAACAGTGGAGGACATGGGAAGAAATGTACCAAGGATCTATGCAGCCTTGGACAATAAGCAAGCAGAGTATTAATCACATATGATTGAAGTGGAAGGTATGATCAACAACTGAACCATTGCTATTTTAATTGATTCGGGAGATAGTCATATTTATATATATCCTAAGATGGTGGAAAGTTTTCATTTTCCAAGTAGCAAGCATGGAAAATCTTGGTTGGTGCAGTTGGCTACCAAAGCCACAAGAAAAGTTAATGAGATGGTTAAGTTGTGTCTTATGGAAATGAATGGATTGAACACCAAGGCATATTTGAACATATTGCCTTTAGGTTCCTATGACTATCTAATTGGGATGGATTGGTTGGACCAACATCATGCTATATTAGATTGTCATAACAAGGAATTTACTTGCTTGGATGAGAAAGGGAACCTAAGGAAAGTGCAGGGAATTCCCAGGGCAGTAACGATCAGAGAAATTTCAGCATTGCAGTTGAAGAAATGTTACAGAAGAGGGTGTCAAATATTTGCAGCACATATGGAAGAGACACCTAAAGATAAGGTGTCAAACATTGAAGATTATGTAGTCCTAAAAGAGTTTGAAGATGTGTTTAAGGAAATACAAAGATAACCCCCTAAAAGATACATTGACTTCTCCATATATTTGATTCCTGGAGCAACTCCAGTATCCAAGACTCCATACAGGATGAGTACACCAGAATTGAAGGAATTGCAAATGCAACTTGAAGAGCTCTTGAAGAAGGGGTATATTCGCCCAAGTGTGTCACCTTGGGCTGCCCTAGTTTTATTTGTGAAGAAAAAGGATGGAACATTGAGACTTTGCATTGACTTTAGGCAGTTGAACAAGGTAATTGTGAAGAATAAGTACCATTTTCCAAGGATTTATGACCTCTTTGATCAGCTTAAAGATGAAAAAATATTCTCCAAGATTGATCTTAGGTCCGGTTATCATCAAGTAAGAATTAAAGAAGAATACATCAACAAGACTGCTTTTAGAACAAGGTATGGTCATTATGAATTCACAGTAGTGCCCTTTGGATTATCCAATGCACCAATTTTCTTCATCTGTTTAATTAATGGTATTTTTAGAGAATACTTGGATAAGTTTGTCATTGTATTTCTATATGACATTCTTATATATTCTAATTCAGAGGAAGAGCATGAAAACCACTTGAGGATGCTATTACAATTATTAAGGGAGCATCAATTGTATGCCAAATTGAGCAAGTGCTCATTTTATCAGAAACAAATTCATTATTTGGGACATATCATTTTAAAGGATGTGATAGTAGTGGATCTTGAGAAGATAGAAGCCATTATAGAATGGTCAGCGCCAAAGAATGTGACAGAGGTCAGATCATTCATGGGCCTTGTAGGCTACTATAGGATATTTATTGAATGATTCTCAAAGATTGCACACCCAATCACTTCCTTGCAAAAGAAGGGTGTGAAGTTTCAATGGACATTGGATTGTGAAAAAAGTTTCCAACACTTGAAAAAATTATTAACAAGTGCTCCAATACTAAGGATTGCAGACCCAAATGAAGACTTTATTGTATTCACAGATGCATGTAAAGAAGGACTTGGTGGAGTCCTCAGTCAAAATGGGTTTGTTATATGTTATGAATCAAGGAAGTTGAAGGAGCATGAAAGACACTATGCCACTCATGATTTGGAGTTGGAATCCATAGTGCATGCCTTGAGGAAATTGAGACACTACCTCATGGGGAAAAGGTTTAAGCTGAGGATAGACCACAATGGTCTGAAATATTTATTTGATCAACCAACTCTAAATGCTAGGAAAAGCAGATGGTTAGAATTTCTCAGTGAATATGACTTTGATATAAAGCATATCAAGGGGAAAGAGAACAAAGTGGTTGATGCACTCAATAGAAGAGTGCATGAATTGCATGCTACAACCATTGGCATGTACCAATCAGATTTGAAAGACAGAATTTTGGAGGTTGCAAAATTAGATTTGCAATACAAGGAATTAGTGGCAAAATTACAACAAGATATTTTGCAGCAGAAAATTGAATAATATAAGCTAGATAATGATGAAATTCTCATGTACAAGGGAAAAATTTATGTACCAAATTCCCAGGAATTGAAAAATATGATATTGAGAGAAATGCATAATGTACCTTACGCTGGGCACCCAGGTTATCAGAAAACTATTGCAGATGTCAAGAGCCAATATTATTGGCCAGGAGTGAAGAAAGAAGTTGTTTATTTTATTGCCAAATGTTTGGAATGTCAAAAGGTAAAAGTTGAACATAGACACTCAGTTGGGTTGTTACAACCATTACTCATTCCTGAGTGGAAATGGGAAGTTGTAAAAATGGATTTCATCACCAAACTACCCAAAACAAACAAGCAACATGATTATATCATAGTAGTGGTGGATAAACTTACTAAAGATTCCCATTTTATTCCAGTAAATCTCACTCACAAGGAAGCCAACATTGTTGATATTTATATGAGAGAAATTGCTCGATTACATGGTATACCCGAGACGATTGTGTCTGACAGAGATCCAAAATTTACCTCAAATTTTTGGAAAGGATTATTTAATGGATTTGGAACAAATTTGAATTTTAGTACAATTTATCATCTAGAATCAGATGGAAAAATATAGAGGGTGAATCAAGTGATTGAGGATATGTTGAGGATGTATGTGATGGATAAACCATCAAAATGGGACGACTACCTACACTTAGTAGAGTTTGCTTATAACAATGGGTACTAAACATCTCTAAAGATGAGCCCATTTGAGGCACTTTATGGAAGAAAGTGCAACACATCGGTAAGCTGGGATAACCCAACAGATAGAGTAGTGGTTGGGCCATATTTACTCATGGAAGAGGAGAAAATGTTGAAAATAAAACAAAATTTAAAGGTTTCCCAAGACAGGCAGAAAAACTATGCTTATAAGGGCAAAACACACGAGGAATTTAAAGTTGGGGACCATGTATTCTTGAAAGTGAAGGCCAACAAAAGTTCCCTGAAGTTGGGAAATTGTTCAAAGTTGGCAGCTCGCTATTGTGGGCCGTTTGAAATCCTAGAGAGGATTGGCCCAGTAGCTTATATGATTGCATTGCCTGCATCTATGTCTATTCATAATGTATTCCATGTATCATTGCTAAACAAATATATACCTGATGCTAATCATGTTATTGATTGGAATGTAATTGAGGTGGAGCAAGAAGGTTTTTTCCAAGTGCATTCAATACACATTTTGGATCGAAAAATCAAACAGCCCTGGAATCGATCCATACGGCTTGTAAACATCCAATGGACCTGGTACGGTCTTGAGGAAACTACTTGGGAGCATGAGGATGCAGTTCGAGAAGAATACCTGCATCGTTTTGAGGATTTTTGAAAATTTTGTGGTATATGTGTACATAATGCACTAAGGACAATGCATAAATAAGGGGAGGGGATTGTAATACCCCTAGGATGAACCTAATTGTAAATGTAAAATGCAAATGTACTTAAGCTGGTGAGTTGTTTGATATCATTTTTGTATGCACCTTTCATGGACAGTGCGTGCATGTACTGCGCACTAAAATGATGAAGTGTGCACATTCCAGGATACCACGCACAACAAATTAAATGCACGTGATTCTGAGGCCAGGGAGCCTTTGTGTATATATTGTGTTTTATAGGTTGGTGATCCAATTATTATAAGCTAGGAGGATTGTGTTTTGTATTAGGCCAGAGAGCCTAGATGCTAAAGGCCAATGAGATTATTTTTGTATATGTCTTATCATTAATATAAAATACATCGTTGTGYGTAGACCGACCATGATAAAAGAGTATGGGGACTAAAATCCACTAGTTAGGGAAAGGGGGGGATAAAAKTTAAGAAAAAGGGCTAAGCTAGGGAGCTTAAGCCAAAAAGGAATATTATATTAATATTCCTTAAATCATAAAGTATGGAAAATTATTTTATCCTAAGTTCTAAGGATGGGGACAAGTGGGCCAAAGTAGCTCCCAACATGACAAGTGTCAAGTTGGAAACATGCATACATATAGTTTGGACTTAGTTCATTTTGGGGGGCATTCATCCATTCATGCAATCATTCAATTATCCATTCGAGGATTCCATGATCATTCACTCACTCAGGCAGTTGTCCTCCATACCTTCCTGTCACTATACCTGGGCATGTATTTGTACCCATACATGTTTGTGTACCTAGTTAGCTTGGGATATGGACTGAAGAAGTGGGTTTTCAGGCCCGTGGGATATTGAAGAGGTGGGTTGTCAGGCCTATGAGCAATCTCTCAAAGTGAGAGAATTGTTGGGAATTGATTTCTGAAGGTGCTAAACTGCAGCGGCAGGGCTCTGAGACCTCATGTCCGGCTTGTTGTTGAAGCCCAAAAAGGAAGTGGGGCAACTGAAGGACTGTTGAGAAGAGAAGGGGCACACTTCTTGGGGTGGGATAGGCATGTGGGGAATGAGGGACTGTAGGATGTTAGTTTGAGTTGGCACCTGTGACAAAGTATTTCCTATTGTCCATGATACATCATCCTGGTTAGGAATACCTTTACCTGGGTGGAGTTTAGTCCCAACTCGGGGGTGACCCACTGCTGAGAGTGATGAGTAGTGTGGTCTAAGGATGGGAGTTTTGTGGAAGGTCTGCACGTAGTTGGTGATATTATTACCAAGATAAGTGTCAATTGTGTGTTAATTTATATGTTGCATTATTATTTATGTGTTGTATTTATGGGAATTTCATTTATATGTTGCATGTATATGCTTATTGTCATTTCCGTATGAATATGTGCGTTTACAATATGTATTTGTCTGTTTATGTTTTATATATAAAGTTCTGCAAGAGTTCTGTGTGTATATGTTTTAATTGCAAGAAGTTCAAAAATTTTACGTGGCATAGCCCAGTTGGATGTTGGGTATGTTATAGTATGGTATTAGAGAATGAAAGTGTTTTCTAGAGTAGCATGGCCTGACCTGGGTGGCCAAGGATGTTACATCAGAGGGAACGAAAAAAAAATTGATCCATTTCATGTGATCAATTTAAGAAGAAACCTCATCAAATATTGAAGGACACTATGTAGAGAAGTTTTTAGTGTTTTTATAGACTACAAAGAGTGAAGTATTCACTGCAGAGATCCTATGGCAGTCCCTTTGAGGACTTATAGATCAATTGGAAAATATTTGATACTACCTAACTATGGGTTTTGACTTGGGCTAGGTCATAATTTTTGGTATCAAAGCAGAGTACACTCTTCGGAAATTGAATGTTATGGTGGATTAGAAATTTGCAGAGGTTGCACTTTTGGAGAAGTGAAAGAACACTGATGTTCTTTACATATATTGGAGATTGTTCTAGTAGGTGGATACATGCAAAATTGCAGAGTTGCATAGGAAACAAAGGTGAGAATTGAGTTTAGATTTGGGATCTGATTAGGAGTTCTAGCCAAAAGGAGGAATGAGATCATGGAGAAATATCTCTCAGGTAAAAAAATTGTAAATTGATTTGGTCTAAAATGTATTGTGGATGCAGGTAATAGTAGAATTGTACAACAAGGAAGTTGTAGAGTGAAAATTGTATCAGAGCAATGCTTGTGGAAGATTTAGTAAAGTAAGTTGTTGAGAGATGAGAACAACATAGGTTCTCAAGTTAAGGTGAGGAGTTGGAATGAAAAAACCAACCAACCTTAGAAGTTGATGAGCAGGAGTTCTCAAGAAAGGTTATGTTGCATAGAACCAAGTAGATGCCAAGAGGATGACTTGGTATTGGTAACGAGAAGGAGACTTGTTACAAAGAGATAAAGGAGGCTCGTTGCATCTCACAAGTGGGAAAGGAGAGTTCATAGAAGGAAGAGAAGATGACTACTGATAGTCATGAAGGAAGCCACAGTAAGAGAAGGAAAAATGATGCTAAGGCAAATGGCATATTAAGGATGAGTGAAGAAGACTTTGGTAGGGAGTTTGTTGAATGGAAATAAAGACTCAGTATGATAGAGAATTTGTTAGATGAAGGTCAGAAATACCAATGTTATGGTTAGATACTGAGAAAGAATAAAGTGAGATGGCATTCACTACAGGTGAAGCTGAGACAAAGGATGTATGCCAAATTGAAGAAGGAACTCAGAGTAGCTGAGTATGGGATGCATATTTTTTATTGTGAACGAGAGGAAGGATATATCCTTGGAGGAGGATATGAAGAGAAAGACATAATTGCAGAAAGTCTCATGAACTCTTTGCATAGTTCATATCAACATGATGATGTGCTGATAGAGGAATTGGATGAGGATAGTGACCCTCATATTTTTTTATTTAAACCCATTGTATGTGATTGCAGGTTATATAGAGGAAGAAGTTGGATAGTTATTTGAGACTATCATAAAGGCTGAAGAGGATGGAGATATGCTCTCTACAAGCATTAAAACAACACATAATTTAAATTATGTTGAATACAAAGGAATTCAGAAGAAATGCTCAGGACAAAGAGATAGTACAGAGGGATAATTGTTTGAAGTTGTTATAAATATGGAGAAAGATGAAGGAGTTCACTGGTGTGAACCTGAGCAAGAATTAATGTTTGAGGATGATGTAGAAACCCCCATTCATTGGATGGAGGAATATGAGAAACCCTAGGAAAATGTAGTTGCGAGAAACCAAGCACAAAAGGATGATGGGATTGAAAAAATGTCTCAAGAAGAAAGAGAAAAGAGAACTTAAGCAAGGAGGCCAATAGAAGATAGGAATATTGTACATACAGACAAAGATTTTTTTTTGATAAAGATATCTTCAACAAAGAATCAAAATGAAGGCATTGGGTATTCAGAACAACAAAATATGAAGGTGGAAACAACAGAGCTTAATAGTTTTGAACTAACAATTGGTGTATGTATGCAGGTTATGGAGATTGGAAATCCATAGAAAACATACATATTTTGAGTTTCGTCTTGTCAGAATTGAGACATCATTTTTTTATGAATACAATGAGAAGAAAGATTGTGTATACTTGGAGAATGAAGATRKTGAGGATGTTGAAGATACAAATAAGCYAGTGAATTGGCTTGGATATATTTCTATTGAGGAAATGTTACATTGAGCTACAGAAGAGTACAAAGAAGTAATGATGGAATTGGATATTGAGGATGTTGTTGATTTGGTAAGTGAAGGTATGAAAAAATTGATATTGATATGTTGTTTTAATCAAATTCAAGAGCATAATTTGCAGGAAAGATTCCATAAATTAAGTGTGGAATTGGAGAATGTGTATTATTGGGTACATGAATGTTCTCAAATCCTTGATAATATACATAGGCATGGAACTAAAAATGTAATGCAGACAATGGAAAAAAAAAATACAACAAGGATATGCAACCCAAGCAGATGTTAATGAAGATAGTAAGGGATTTCAAGAGATGAGGATAACATAAATTGATTTTGTTATTGAAGAGTTATGGGAGTTGATGATGGAGCAGTCCAGATGGATAAGACTAGAAGCAAAGGAGATGATCAATAAGAATTTTTAGATGATTGAAAGGAAAAGAGTGGGTCAACAGAAAATAATTATGCAGCAGTAACAAGGGTGCAAAGCATTTGGACAACTAAAAACTCAAGTTTGGGATCCAGGAGGACTTTGATATCAGCTAATGAAAACACATGATCAAGAGATCATGGATGTTTTCAACCTCAAGAGTATGATGTAGGAGCATTTGAGCTTCCAAATCTAAGACCTAAGGAGAATACCTAGGGGGTCTCTAAACGTTTACTAAGGGATTTGGTTCCCTAATGAAATGTTGTATTTCTTGAGTTATGTGCATGTATCTAGAAGAGTGAGATTGTTAACGAGGATAATGGTTGGTTTCTAAATATTAATGTAATTAATATGAGATATTCAAATGTAATCAAGACTGCCTAAATAGGACACATCTCAAAGAGAGGAGTTGAGCGATTATAGGATCTTAGGAGAATATTATGGATCTGAAGTCTGTATTAGGGATTTGTTGAAAAATTTGTGGATCTAAGATAATATTATCTTCAAACCATGTTGAGTATAATTGTAATCCTATGGACATTGTATCAGATGGTCAAATGGATGAGTAATCAGGATAGAGAGAGGAAAAGGGCCTATTGGATGAGATCTAGGTCTAGGAGGCATCAAAGATTGATGTAATCTATGTACAATCTGTGTGTATAAAACTAATAGAGAAAATGAAGCTTTATTTCAAGCTTTTCCAGAAGGAATCCTCTATCTCATTGGATAAATACCTAAGTCATAGGGTTATTAGGATCTCTTTACAAGTGTTAACAGGGCCATATATATCCGAGGAATTGTGTGTTGCAGCTCTCAATTCAAATTGCAAGTTTGTGAGTCGAGGAAGAGAGTTATAGTCAAAAGTCTCGTTGGAGGATAAAAATTCTAAGGAGGATCTGAATTGTGGAATATATTTGATTATCATTGATCATTCACAAGATTGACGATCCATCTCGCATTAAGCTTAAGGAGGAATCTATAGTAATTGTCGGATCCCTGTCGAGGTCATATTGACCGTTAGATCTAGTAATAAAATTAGAACAATTGCAACCATCTTCCCAAGGTTTGATTAAGTCCCAACCGTCGGATCACGAGTGAGGTGTAGAAGTAATCTTGACCCTTGAATCATGATCAAAGAAGAGAAGATAAACATATGTAGGTTTATTTCACGTGTAGAAGTTGATATTGATTTAATTATGGATTGGGATGTGAAATGATCCTATTCGTTGAAGGTATTGACACACGTCAGTGTAATAAGAATTTTGGGGGTCCTTTGCATGGATATTTGAGTCAAGGACTCATCCCCGGAAACACTTATCACATAGTCATGGGATTTGGTTGTACGATGAATAGGATCTTATACTCAGAGACTTAGAGCAAGAGCCTCCTCCGCACAAGCCTATGGTTATAGAATGAGGTTCTATAGGAGGAGAAGGCAATGACTGCTATAGCGCTTGCAAATAGAGAATGCACTAGAGAGCCGTAGAGAGCTCAAATTAATGAATTGGAATTCAAGGGGTATAATGGAGATGTTTAGATACTCAATCCAGAATAGAGAACACATAAGAGGGAATGACAAATTAAATCGATCCATTTCATGTAATAAATTTAGGAAGAAACTTGATCAAATATTGAAGGAAACTGTGTAGAGAAGGTTTTAGTATTTTTATAGACTACAAAGAGCGAAGTATTTACTGCAAAGATCCCTGGGAAGTCCCTTTGAGGACTTATAGAGCATTTGGAAAATATTTGAGACTTCCTAACCGTGGGGTTTGACCTGGGTTAGGTCATCACCGGTAGATCATGGAGAGTGACAACTCAAACAAAACTTGTTAAAAGTGAATTATATTGTCTAATGGATAAGGAGTCCCTTTATATTAAAAATATAATTTTTACCTTCATTGATGATTTTTCTAGATGTATATTGGTCTACTCCCTCAAACAAAATAAATCAAGTCCTTCAAAAATTTAAGGAGTTCAATTAGTCTAGATCATCCAAAACAATTGTGCTCATTCTAATAAGACCCTTCTTGGAATGGTAATGTGGATGAATAACTAATTCATTCCCTTGATAAAATTTTCACCAAGTTTGTAATTACTTTCCAATGCAATATATTATATACCACTTAGTAAAATGGTGTTGCAAAAAGGAAGAAGAAAACTGTTATTGAGATGGACATACTAGTGTGCTCCATGTAAGAGTGATGAACTATGAATTTTAGAAAAAAAAAGTGACAGCATGTGCATCATATATCTTAAATATCAATATTGATACCAAGAGAGGAATGTAACTCTTGAATAATATTGGAGTAGATACAAGTTAACTAAATTGTTCATTTTATGGATTTTGGTTATGATGATTAGGCTCACAATCCACATGAAAAAATAAGGGAAGCAATTAGTTAAGCAAAGAGTCACACAATATCATTTTTTTTTATAGAATGAGAAGTCTAAGGCATTCCATTTATATGGTTTATCTATTTATGATTTCATCATTCAAAGTGATGTCAATCTGCAAAGAGAAGCCACCTTATTCAAGATCACCTTTTTTCACTATCTTTTGATTTTGTTAGTGCTCCTTATGTTGGTGTTGTGTTGGCATCTATATCAAATTATTCTTCAATTTTTAATGATGAGGTATTAATTGTTGAATCTCCTTGAGATGTTCCATTCCCACTTTCATCTTCTTCCATTAGTGAATCTCGTTGTCCCAAGAAAACCATAAAACTATTCAGGAAACATGTCTGACTATTGATTATATTATGAACTAAAAAGACGATCACGCTAAAAAAAATACAACTATGTTCTTATGTTAAGGGTCATGGATAGAAATGATCCCTAGTCGTATGAAGAATCTCATGGATAGATAAAAGGGGACGATGCTATGGAAGATGAGTACAACTTATCGATGAGGAATTTCACTTGGGAGATAACACCTTAGACATTAATAAATAATGTTGTTGGATTCAAATGGATCTCCAAAACTACTTTTTCTTTGAATTATAGCATTGATAAGTAGAAATCTTTCTTGGTAAGTCAAGGTTTCTCTTAGAAACAAGGTGTTCATTATACTAAAACATTATACTAACCAAGTTTATAAAATTCCTATTATCCTTTTAGTTGATGCTATTTCTCAAAGAAAAGTACACTACATGGATTTAGAACCTATATTTCTCAATGGATATCTCCATAAGGATATTTGTTTACAAAATGCCCAAGTCTTGTTTTATTATACCCAAAATTCTAAACTTGTTTGTGGGTTGTGTAAATATTTTTATGGATTGAAATAAGCTTCTAGGGTATGGTATGAGAATATTGATCTATTTTTCCTTATGAGTGTTCTTAACTATTATTAGTCATAACCAAATATAATTATGTAAAACATTTCAATGATGAAATTCTCATACGTGTCCTATATGTATATGATTTGATTCTTACAAGTAGTCATTTTAATATGATCATTGACATGAAGAAACTCATCAACTCATTTGAAATAACTTATATTTTATGCACTATTTTCTTAATATACAAATTATGTAACTTGATGGGGTGCTTTGTCTCATAGACTAAGTATGCTCTTGTTGTTTTGAAAACTTTTCACATAGAAGTCTACAAATTGTTTCGTACCTCTATTTAGTGAAAAATTAAATTAAGTTCTATTGTGGAATTCTCCAAAGTTAGATGTCACTTTATATTGATAATTTGTGTAGCTAGGTGTCACTTTATATAATTTGTGGGGATACTTGTATATTTGACTTGTAATAGCTTAAATATCACCTTTGATGCCAATCTTGTTTTGATATACATGTATGAGCTAAAGGGAATTCATTAGCTAGTAGCAAAGATAATATTTAGATATGTGAAGGTTACTTTAAAAAGTTAGAGATTCAATACTCTCATGTGGTAAGGCTACCTTGGTTAGATACATTGAATTAGACAACTCTAGAAATCAATAGATCGGTAGAAGACTATTTCTAGTTATCCAATGTTTTTTGGATTGGGTCTTATTGTTTGGTGAAATAAGAAGTGGTTTATAATTTCTCTCTCTTCCGCTAAGGTTTATTACATGGTTGTTTTCATATGAAACCATATAAATTTAGACATTATTAGATGGGCTTGTCCTTTGTCAGGAGCATTCAACATCAAAGTCAATAATGAGGTGCCATTCAAATTACTCAATATTTAATGTACAAGTCCAAAATAAAACACAATGAGATTCATCAACATTATATTCGATCTCCAAATCTAGATGTCACTTTATATTGATAATTTATGTGGCTAAATGTCACTTTATATAATTTGTGCAGAGTCTTCTATATTTGACTCATAATAACTTAAATATCACTTTTAATGTCAATCTTGTTTTGATATACATGTACGAGCTAAAGGGAAGTAATTGACTAGTAGTAAGGAGAATCTTTAGATATGTGAAGGTTACTTAATAGTTTGACATTCAATACTCTTATGGGGTAATACTACCTTAGTTGGATACATTGAATTACCCAACTCTAGAAATCAATAGATCACTAGAAGTCTATTTCTGATTATGCCTTTCTTTTTGGCTTAGGTCTTATTGTTTGGTGAAATAGGAAGTAGCTTATAATTTCCCTCTCTTTCAATAAGGTTGATTACATGGTTTTCATATGAAGCAATATAAATTTAGACATTATTGCATGAGCTTGTCCTTTGTCAGGAGCATTCAACATCAAAGTCAATAACGAGGTGCCATTCAACTTACTCAATATTTAATGTACAAGTCCAAAACAAAACACAATGAGATTCATCAACATTATGTTTAGTCTCCAAAGCTAGATGCCACTTTATATTGATAATTTGTGCAACTAAATGCCACTTTATATATTTTTTCGAGATTAGATTCTATATTTGACTCATAATAGCTTGAATATCACTTTTAATGTCAATATTGTTTTGATATACATGTACCATTTAAAGGGAAGTCATTGACTAAGGTTACTTAATAGTTTGAAATTCAATACTCTTATGGGGTAAGGCTACTTTGGTTGGATACATTGAATTAAACAACTCTAGAAATGAATAGATGATTAGAAGTCTATTTCTAGTTATGCCATTTTTTGGCTACCTTGGTTGGATACATTGAATTAAACAATTCTAGAAATTAATAGATCATTATAAGTCTATTTCTAGAAATGTTTTTTTTTTTTCTACATTGGTTGGATACATTGAATTAAACAACTCTAAAAATGAATAAATCATTAGAAGTATGTTTCTAATTATGCATTTTTTTTTGGCTTAGATCTTATTATTTGATAAAATAAGAAATAGTTTATAATTTCTCTCTATTCCATTAAAGTTTATTATATAATTGTTTTCATAAAAAACAATATAAATATAAATTTAGACATTATTAGATGAGATTATCCTTTATTAGAAGCATTCAACATCAAAGTCAACCTTTTTCAAAAACATTCAACATCAAAGTCACTCATAAGATGTCAACTTACCCAATATTTAATGTCCAAATTCCAAAACAAAACACAATAAGATTCACGAGAGTATATTCGATACTTGATTTAGAATCATATCAAAAATATTTCAAACAAACATATAAACATTTTGAGCAAATCCTTTGATAACAAAATTTATCAAATTTATTTCTATGTTTGAGAAAATTATCATTAAAAGGGAATAATAATAACATGGCTTCATTGACATAAGTGAGATAGTAATAACTTAATCTTAATTAGAAAACTAATAACATTGACAGTAATAATAACATGGCTTCATTGACATAAGTGAGATAATAATAACGTAATCTTAATTAGGAAACTAATAACATTAAAATACTTTGGGCACTAATGACATTAATATATTATAGGTGTGACATAAGAGGTGATTGTCTATTACTCCATTCTATTATATGAAAGGGTTCATCAATATAAATAATGTTATGGAGTATGCTTGCATTTACGTATTATATTATTTGTGCTTTTATTGGAGAATGGGTAGGCTCTTTATTTTGTTGTTTGCTTAACCAGAAAACTTGTTACAATGTTAAACTTTATCAACGTATAATGTATATTAATTTTAAATTAAATTACTAAATTAAAAATATTATTTTAATTTTTAAAATATTAAAATTTCAATATAATTATTATTTAACATAGGGATAAGTTCATTTATGGTAGGGTTAGGTCATTTATTATTTGTTTAATCTCCCGCACCTAAAAAAACAACAAAACCTTCCAATTTCCAATTCATGACAGGACGTATGCGTTGAGATTCTGTGCTCACCGTTCCAATTTTGGAGTCGGGCCCCTCTCATTGCAATAATGATTTTCACATAATTGGTCGTGAAGGGAACCTTTGTTATGGAGTTGCATTGGAATTTCATTTGGACTTTCCTTTTTAAAGGAACATTTGATGAAGGATATTTGTTTTTCATGTGTGTGGTTTTGAATTTTAGTTTAATATATGTTAATGAATGTCAAATTATTTTGTTCTCTTTATATGTCATCATAATTTTTTATATTTTATATTATATAATTTTTTATAATAAAAAATATAAGAAAAATATTCTTAATAATAAATAAAGAAAAGTATTATATAATAAATATTGAAATATATTACAAAGATTATGATTTATAAACATGATTTAAATAGTATTTCAATATTTGGTTTTAAAGTGTTATCATTTAGTTGAGATTTTATAAATTAGATTTCTTTTTCTAAATACCTCTAAATCATAAAAGAAAGAATTTCGGTTTTATGAGTGAAATTGTCCTTGTATTTTTCTACTTAAATGGTAAAAATACCTACTATTTAAATAACATAACAATTATCCATCCATTTTCCAAGAAAATGATCATTATTATTGGAACTTCCATGACCAATAACAAAGGATTCCACATAACTTCAAAATTTTACCTTTGTCCAAAAAAATATTTTAAATTAGAAATAAGTTATTCCAACAGTAAAGATCATAATGGAAAAAAATAATAAAAGTATTGAACTATTACATATTTTCAACATAATATGAAGCATTGTTACCTCTTTTTGTTCAATCTATTTATAACCAAAGTTCTTCAATTGTAGATTCCAATTATACTTGATTGGAAGTAGAACATTTTTTAGTACATTATATATTTACAAAAACCTTATTAATACATATTGATGCATAGGTCCAAAAAACATATATATAATTTGGTTTGAAAATAGAAACTTAAACTTCTTCCTAAAGTCAAAAATTCAAATACTAAAAAACATCTTGACTTGAATCCTCCACTCAACATAACCCACACTATTTTGTACACATTAAGAGAACCACAACCCACTTAAAAGGATAAAGAAGACTAATTTCTCAACTCTCAAAGCTCAAGAACTCTTATTTTGAATCTTTGCATATCTCATATGCTACATTCCAATTCACATTAGATCATTCAAGTCGATTCAAATACATTCTCACTAGTGCATCTAATGTATCCAACCCTAGCCTTGATTTTCTAATGTTCTTGATTTTTTGCTTAGAAAATCCTCTTTCACACATATATAGTGAATATAGCTTGTCATGATTTCATCAAATGTGGATAAGTTTTGTGTCATTGTTTTGTGTTATAAAATATATTCCATGATTATTTCATTGAGAAACACTCACAAGCCACATTTAATAAATCAACAAAAGGGTGGAGCTCTCGTTTACAAGCTTTAACATCAAATAAAAGCATCAAATAAAAGTACAAATCCAACATCCTTTGATATTGGACTCAATAATTTTGTGGTAATAAAAAGATGAAAATTTAGGAATCTCTCATTCAAAGAGTCTATGAGAGACTCAATATAACTTTCTATGAGTTGACAACAACTCTCTAATGTACCTTCAATGCAAGGTTTTATAATTTGTTTTCTTCGATCACTATAAGTAATCTCCATAGTTGGGATAGAGATGTATTGTAACTTATGTTTATCTATGACTACCTATTGAGCCTCAACAACAACTCTTTATGGCATTTCCAAGATCTAATTCCCAAGCTCCCGAAGTTCTAGGAGATTGAGAACTAGTTGGGAAAGTCTCCAATTGATTGGGAACTTGGGAACCTTTTGGGAGCTTCAACCTCAAAGAAATGGGAGCTTTGGAACCAATGTCCTAAAAGAAGAGCTTTAAATTAGAATTATATTAAATTAAAATGTATATATATTTATTCCTTTATTACAAATACATAATTTCTTACAAATATTTTCATTATATTTATTCAAAATATCGCTATAAAACTAAGACTTTAAACTAAGGTAAATATTATTTCAAAAATTRGTAAAGTAAAAAAAATTAATAATACTCACTTTATAGTTGTGGATATGAAAAACTTTTAAAGCATTTATGTTWTCCTTCAAGCCCAAACTAAACATGAAAGTAGAATAAATCAATACCCTATACACCACAAGCATTTGCTTGACTMTATAGTTGATATCAACCAACCATATCATTGACTTTTATTGTATTTTCATATTAGAAGAATAGTACTATTTTGTTTTTTTCAATAAAAAAAGAATAATGCTTCAAATTTACAAAGATGTTTAAAGTTTATATATGTAAAATTTAATTTTAAAAAGATGTTAAAATTGTATATATGTATTTTCAATTTTGTTTCTCATTTTTTAATGGAATATTTATGGATATTAAAGTTTCATTATTGTGTTAAATATATTTATATAATTAATAGCACGAATTAAATTAGTAATTTTAATATTGTAGGTGTTGCAATAAGAGAAACCTTGTCCTAGATTCAACTTCAATTTTATTGAAATAAGATATAAAATGTATCAATATCTCTATACATTGTAATCTAAAGTATCATTGTAATCTAAAATATTTTTTATATTTTTTTAATATATATTATTGTCGCTCCCAAATTCAAGTTTCCTATAAATTTAGGAAAACTTCTACTCGTTCCGGACACTCGTATCCACGTTCCCATGTTTTAGAAACTCATGCAACATAGATAAATACTAATGGGTACATTTTTTCTTATTTTCAGTTTGTTTGATTTTACATTATTAACCTTCCATATTTTTGTTGTATAGTTAAATTTTTCTTAAATATTATCAAGCAATAAAACCCACTACCATGATGCCCCCATCTCCCGGTAAGTTGGTACCTCGATCTCCCGATGGAGCCATTGACCCGATGGGTTGGGTTTCGTTTACACCAGATCGAACTTTACTGCAATTTTAAGTTTTAATAAATTTCTCATGATGCTCGATATCTCGAACTCCTTGTGGCCGGTGACCAGATTATATTAGATCAGTCTTTTCTGCAGTTTTAAGTTTTAATAAACTTTTGAATCTTCTTATGTACCGATCTCCCAATTGGTTGGTAATAATGGATCAACTTTCTTTTCGTCTTGATATAAAGAAATCTTACAGAAGCAGTTCGGATCGGCAGTACCGAGTCACACTTGATCTCAAATCTTTGAAAAATATTTAGTATTTCTACCCTGATTCCCCAGTGTCTCGATGGCATCAAATCGAGAGATTTACTACAAAATTTCACTTTTGCAATAAGTAATGGACTCTTGGTACTTTGATCTTCTGGTAACCCAGTGATCCTATTGCTTAAATCATATCATATCAGGAACATTTCTATGCTCATATGTATTCCATTCAATAGAGCGCATGATCCCTATGCTCCGATTAAACAAATAAACATTGAATGAAGCTGATACAAAAGATTAAACAATTTTCATAATAAAACTCTATCGACCTAGGTCTCACTTGTTGGATTTTAAATATTTAATCTCAAGAAAATAATGGTGAGTTAGTGCTTACCTCATGTTGTTCCAGAGTCTGTACTTAAGGCTAAAAAGTATAGGGTCTAGGCAACCGAAAGTGAATAAAAGGTAAAAGGGGGAAAAATCAACCTTCGGGAAAAAGGAAGCTAAGGTTGATTTCTAAGTTGTCTCTGTCTCGCTTCCAAACATTCCTGGATGCTTATATCCCGTTCAATTGTGGCCCATGAATGTTCGAGTTCGACCTGAGTGATGGAGGTTTTAAGTATGGTGTCATATAGGTTCAAAGCGATGTTGGTTTGATTTGATAGGCCGGGTTCGATGTTGGGTTGTCTTGAAAAGGGCACAGTGATGGAGGAACAAAAAATGAAAAGAAAGTTCGAGGTTTAAAATGCCACTTCAATTCTTTTTTAACTGTATAAAAGAGAACTTTCGAAATCCGATGTTAAATATAGAACACAAACCAAAGGTCTTCTCCCGTAACTGAGTTAACTTTTTAAAGAATCATGTATGAAATGTGAGAAAACATTAAGCAATAGACAATGCGAGGCTCCTATCAAGGGAGAATCTCGCCCTATAAACAGAAGAAGAAAAAAGGTAAGAAAAAATCTGACGAAGCATAAAATATAGAGATCTAAAAAGTTCACAGGTCTTGTACCTGCTGATAGCCGATACAGAGGAAAAACTGCAAGCGATTAGATGACTAAAAGTTGGTCACCATAGTAGAAATTGCACTAAATTGTAGCTAAGAATTCATCAGAAATATATATGTGAAATGAAACTTAATATAAGATAACAGAGAAAACAAAACTTATAACTCAGTCTTCACGTAATCAGGAATCTTCAGACTGCTTTGTATTAATTTTCAAGAGGAAGAAAGTCTCTATTACAAGCGACCAAGAAAGGTCCAGCCTCTTTTTTTCACTTCAAAATGCATATTTATACAAACTTCTAAACATTATGATCTCAATCGTTCCAGGAGTTTTCGGTTACAAAATGGGAAATTTAAGCATTTCGCTTCTTTGTCTTTGTCCTCTTTCATGCGGGTAGAGCACCTTTCTTTCTTTACTCTTCCAGTTCTAAAAATAGAATAGGCAGACACTTGTCATTATTTGGCACCGAAAACCTGCCCCTTCTCCTGCTTGGTGCAAGTGACGCACCTCTCCACCAACTGGGCTATCAACTTGGAAGGCTTTGTTTGGTTGTTTGCCTCAAAAGTGTAACAATCCTTTGCTAACTGTGACAACCTTCCCCCTACTTATCGGTCTTCAGTGATGATAGAACATAACTGTACACTAGGTTTTATTAACCATTTATCCACTTGGACTATATCAGTCTGGATTATCTGTGATATTTCAGCCTGCTCTTTTTCCTCGTTCTCCTTGATATTGAGCAGGTGCTTGGCTATATCGATATGGCCCAGTGTCCCAGCGCTGCTTTCCCTGTCGAGATCCGACAAACTTTCATTTATCAAGCCGAAAGTTTCTTCACAAGAATTTATAATTTCTTTTGCTCGTTCTCTGCTTTCAGATATACTACGCTCCCACGCCTTCAGCAAGATATTACCTCTGGTTTTCTCTGGGATGGAAAGCCTGGAACCACTGGTCATTTCTTTTCTCGTCGCGGCTATAACAGCCTCTTGGAAATCGACCCGAGCCGCCTCGACTTCTCTTTCTCTCAAAGAAATGTATTCCAATACTTGGTCAATGGTCTGGAAATGGTTTTGGATGGCCTCCACTTTAGCAAGTAAATATTACTGATCTACTGAGACTCTTTTTCGGATTTCAATGGCTTGGGATTTGAATATCGTGATATCTATAACCTGGCTCTCGATAGAATTCAACTTTACCTGTAACTGCCTGATCAGTTCTTCTTGTTGGCTTACTTGAGCTTGGATGGTCTGGGCCGACTGATGTATTTGCTCGAGATCGGATCTGAGCTGCTCAATTTACCTTTGATCGACTGCTATGGATTGCTCTAGACCTGTGTTCACCTGATCTCTGGCATCTGCCTCTGTTGTAGCTAGCTTAGCCTCCAATGTTCTGATCAAACGGTTCTTCCGCTTTAAATGTTCTTTTAGAGATCCAACGGAAAATTGGTTGGCTGTAGAAAAATCCCCCAACGTCCCTGCTATCTGGGTGGCGAATTCCTCCTTTTTCATGGCCTTCCCGTTGGCTAGGATTTTGAATTTTTTGGCTACTTTGCTCACTTCTCGATAAAGCTCTTGCTTCACAATGGCCTTTCTCTTCTTATTGAAGAAGAACATGTTCGGAGGCAACTCTTCTACGGTAATGGGCGTTATCTCTTTGCCGAAAATCCATCCTGCGTTGGGGGTCCCCTTTGTAGACTGTAGGGGAGTGATATAAGCGATGGGACTGTCGATTTCCTTAGATGGTTTCTGTGGGATAAAAATCGTGTCTAGCTTGCTCGATGCGGGCGATGGTGTGACAATTACCCCTTATGGGAGTACTTCTTCTTGGCTCTGGACTAACTCGCCCGATGCAACCGCTTCTGGGCTTCCTTCCTCTGGGTTGGGGATCTCGACTTCCTGTTCCGAGTTCTCGGTTTCTTCTGTCTTTTCCTGATTTTCCTCCCAGTCAAGACCTGAATTGTTTGGGTCCTTGGCTTCCATCTGTTGTATATCTATGGTCTATGGGTTCTTACCCTGTAAAAATGGGGGAAGACAGCTCTAACGGTGTCCTGAAAATTGAAAAGATCGGCCTTATCTCTAGGCGACATGGATTGAATCCGACTTAGGACCTCGGCATATGATCTCGCACCTAAAATCACGATGGTGCAATCTAGTTAAAAAATCATGATCTGACTTAAGTTCTTAACTAACCCATGCTTAGTTAATAAAAATCATGATTTCGCGACTCGGGGCTACGAAGGTAGATTTTTTTGGGAGAGCGATCACCGAGTCGCGAAACCCCGACAATGCTTAACTAGGGTTTAAAGTGACTTACCCCTGACACTAACCTGGGTGAACTTTTGAAACCATTTTGCGATTTCGCATATCGGAGTTTGGAAACCTTGCGACTTGTAACTCCCGAAGCGTGATAGCACAAGGTAATAAAAGTGATAGACTCGCTTAATGGTTAGGCGATGGTGACTTAGGACTATAACGGTTATCGCCACTTCGCTTGTCGGGGTAAACTTTTGATTGCAAGAATTATATTTCAACCACTTGTAAAAGGTGGCTCCAACATAGGCTCCAACTAGGGATCTCGTCTTCCTGCGAGATGGAAAGAACAATAGACCATGTGCCTGTATTGGGTGAATGGAGTCATTGGTTTCTTTCTGTGAAACTTGTTTTAGGAAGGGGATACAGAGGGAAAAAGAGATTTTGTCTTTACCTCTGAAAATCTTTTCAACATTCAATTGCATTCTAAACTCAGCTGCAGCCCTTTCAATGAATTTCTCCTTATCGATACTGAATTCAGGTCTACTTTAAGATAATCGAAATAGTCCTAGGAAATTCAACATATCCTGTGGATTTTGGCTTACATCAAATGAAGTAAATTTCATGCTTTTAATCGGGGGGGGTGTCATGTCTGAACTTGGGATGCAGATTTGGTTTCGAAAAGGCTAGTTACCAGAGTAGAGTGAAAATTACGTATGACAACCTTACAGATATCTTAGATATTTCTTCACTGCCAACGAGCCTGTTTAGTACCCCGGTGAAGTTATCTGGCCCTTTTTACTGAATTTCTTTTCACCACTTCGAATCGTAATTATGCATTTAAATGTTGAGACAAGGGCAATCATTTATGAATTTCCTTTCATCATCTTCTTGGACTAGATGGGGGCAATCAAATATGAATTTCCTTTCACCATATGTCTTATATTTTACTTTTTAAGACATGAAGTGGGGGCAATCAGTTTGTATAAGGCATACTAGGGATTATATCTGTGTAATATTCACAGTGGAGGTCTTTCAACTTAATTTGATTATTCGGGACCAACCTTCTCTTAACTTTCAAAACACCTAAGCCTGTAGGGAAAATGGGAAAAATTACTTCCAGGGGCCTTCCTTTGAGCAAGCCCCAATCCTTCAAAGACTGTTAAAAAACCTAGAAGAGTCAGGATCAACCTACGCATAACTTTGTTTAGTAGGAGATTGAGGAGATTATGAGGATCGACCTACTTTCCAAGGTCTATTTTCCAGCTTCCAAAGATAAAACATCACCTCTTCTTCCCCTGTAGGAAACCCAGAAAGGTTCTTGGCTTTTTAAGAAGGTAAATCCAAGGACAGAAAAAGGGCGACGAATAAAGGTTTGGAATTTCAAAATACAAGGGTCATGGATTTAAAACCCGACTCTTGGAACCTTTTATCTGAGACGCTTTCCTCTTTCTACTTATTTTAATCACCTCTTCTCTTTATCTAGGTGAAACTCTTAGAACCCAGAGTAAGAACTCGTTCTTTTAATGACATATCATACTTATGAGACCGTCATGACACTTTAGATACCTTCGCTTGAAATACAGACTTCTCTGGAATTTGTACCTTTGCCTTACCACTTCGTTCTCTTCTAAAATAACTAAAAATATTTTCTATCACCTGTTTTCGGTGAATTGATTCTCCGATATATGATCGTCTGTTTATTCCTTTCGCTCATTTGGGCTGCAAGCCGGGATCCTGTAAGGGAACAACATGAAGAGTATCAGGGCTTTAAAAGAACTGAATGCGTTAAAATTTTTGTATCTCTACTTCTAGAAAAACATTGACCTATTTTATTTGTGATGAAAGTAGACTTACCAAAGAAAAATCATGAAATCAAAAAAAAACACAAACCGGTATATACAGTGGAAATTTTGGAAACCATTTATTGCATATAGTGTTTTAAATGACGCCCGTTGATAGGGGCGTTGAGGATTTTACCTTCCAAATTCTCTAATAGAAAGAAAATTTTCCCTTCAGGAGCTGTGACTTTGAATAGTCCGTACTAGATATGATCAAATTTACCATGTTTTGTCGAGTCTTCCTTCCTAGCATCCCATTTCAAAACCAAATTGTTGGAGAGAAATTCTCTATCCTTGGCCTTATGATCGAATAACGTTTTCATGTTGTCTTGGTATTTCTGCAGCCTTTCGTCCACTTCGGCCCTGTGTTGTTGAACTTCAATTAGCTGGTTTATTCTTCTTGTGACATTATTTGGTTCTTCTTTCTCATCTTTCCAAAGTTTCATTACGGGAAGTGCTAGATTTATAAGTAGTACTATGTCGATCTCGTATACCATTTGGAAAGGAGAAGTGCCGATAGATTTTTTTGTACCTATCCGATTTTCCCACAAAGCGTATTTCAAATGCACATGCCAAGATTTTTTGCTTTCGCTCAACACTTTCTTAATTACAGTGATTAGACTCTTGTTTGAAGACTCGGCTAGCCCATTTCCTTGGGGGTAATATGATGTGGAATGATCGAGAACGATATTATACTTTTGGCAAAAGCTTACCATAGCCATAGATTTAAATGCCTGGGCGTTATATGTGACTATCTTATGGGGGCAGCTGAATCTAGACAAAATATTTTCTTCTAGGAAATCCATTACCACCGAATCCGTTGCCTTTCTAGTTGGAATAGCCTCCACCCATTTGGTAAAGTAATCTGTAGCAGTCAGGATCCATTTATGTTGAGCGCTGGAATGAGGGTTAATTTTTCCTATAAAATCTAGTCCCCATTGTTGGAAAGGGGCTTCCGTTTTGACTGGAACCAACGGTAGCACTGGGAGTTTGTGCTTGCTTGCAAACAATTGGCAAGGGTTACAGGCTCTGACTTTGGCGTTGACGTCTGAAAAAAGTTTGGCCCAATAATATCCTTCCTTCAAGATCTTATAAGTCGTTGCCCTCCAGGCGTGAAGTCCTCTACACACTCCTTTGTGAAATTCGTTTATGACCTTCTCTGTTTCTAATTCAACTAAACAAACCAACAGGAAGCCTAGTGGGTCTTTCCAATATAATTGGCTTTCGGATATACAATACTTCACCACATGCAAATTTAGCGTCTTGGCTTTAGATGGGTATAAGTCACTCAGGCATTTCAAGGTCAGCAGGTAGGACACTATGTCTTTATACCAATCTGATGAGGAAAACTTCTCTTCGATTCTGATGGCAGTTATTTGTTCATCGAGCTTGTTCATGTCCACACACTCTTCACATCCCTGTAGGCCATATATCCAGAGGGATATGAAATTGGATTCAGGTAAGGGCTTAGCCAAACCTTATCCCTTTACTAGTCTCATCGGTTTTATCTCCAGGTCAAATTCTTGAATTTTAGCAAGCCACCATCCCCTTTTCCCATCGCTGTCGGACTGAACCAAATTTTTTTTTACGGATTTGGTGGGTACGTATGCAATTACCTTGGAATGTAACGCGTAGGTTCTAAAAGCCTTTAACGCCTTCACCATAGCATACGCTTTATTTTCCATTATATCGTATCTGAGTTCAACGTCTCTAAGACTTTTGCTAAAAAAGGCTATTGGTTGCTCGAAACCTTCTTCATTTTTCTGGAGGAGTACCATGGCAAGTGTGTGTTCAGAGGCAAACGAGAAAATTAGAAAATCCTTTAGATAATCAGGGCTTGCCAGTATGGGTGCCTCGCTTATAACCTTCTTGATGCGTGCAAACGATGCTTTGGCTTCTGTTGTCGATTTCACTTTGTTGTTCTTCTTTAGCATATATGTGATCAACTTCATGATTTCAACAAAGTTTGGGATAAATCTCCTCAAAAAAATTATTTTTCCTAAGAATGACTGAATCTCTTTTACATTCCTAGGGATATTTATTGTGTTTATAGCTTCAACTCTTTTAGGATCAATTTTAATTCCATCTTGAGACACAATATGGCCCAAGAGTTTACCTTCTTGCATAGCAAAGTGAGACTTTTTGGGGTTTAAGGACAAACCAAACCTGCGGCATTTCTCAAATGTTTGCTTGAGATGTATCAGATGATCTTCATCATATTTAGAAAA
Organism: Picea engelmannii; assembly: GCA_009831015.1. Classification (NCBI taxonomy): domain Eukaryota; kingdom Viridiplantae; phylum Streptophyta; class Pinopsida; order Pinales; family Pinaceae; genus Picea; species Picea engelmannii. The sequence goes on along the minus strand of ML779641.1, from coordinate 994,140 downwards.
AATGGTCATATCATCAAGATAGATAACCACAAATTTTTCCCTTTCACCGATGAAGGCGATAGCCATAGCACGTTGGAAAGTATCACCTGCATTCATTAAACCAAAAGGCATCTTGTCATACATAAATGTACCCCAAGGGGTGGTGAAGGATGCTTTTTCTTTATCGTTCTCGTTGAGAACAATTTGATTGTACCTGGAAAACCCGTCGATCATCGACATCCTATTTTCCCCAACTACCTTTTCTAAAATGTGATCCATTTTGGGTAGGGGGTAATTATCTTTGAGGGAGGATTTATTTAGATTTCTAAAATCAACACACAATCTGATCTCCCCACTTTTCTTTCTAACCGGGACCAGGTTTTCTACCCAGTCAGAGTATCTCAATGGTACAATGATTTTTGCATCCAGGAGCTTCTTGACTTCCCTTTCGACCATGAGMAATAGAATAGGATTGATTTGTTTGAGTTTTTGTCTAAAAGGTTTGACACCAGGCTTTAGGGGTATCTTGTGTTCAACCATAGTGGTTTCATAGGTCCTCATCTCTTCGTATGACCAAGAGGAAATGTCTTTATACTGCTTGAGTAAATTRGCATATTTACTTTTTGTCTCAGGAGGGAGATACTTTGATATTTTTACTATCCTATGCTCCTCTTTGGTTCCTATGTCGCAGTCTTCAACCTCTTCTGGTTGGGGTTGAAAAGTAGATTTTAAGGGCATATCATTTTGGTCGAACAGTCTCTCTAGAGGGATTATTCCCTTTGGAATCTGATTGCTCTTTAAAACTAACATGCGATGATTAGTGATATTTTCCTGGAACCTTTGAGGATCCTCTCCCTCTTGCATGATCCATGTGTGGTCGTTTTGGTTTTCTTGGTCAATGTGAGTTTCAATGAAGTCATCCACCATTTCAAGGAACTTACTGATTTCTTTGTCATCTTCAAACACTTGCCAGTGTTGGATGTTGTTTGGTATGGAAGGTTTGTTCCTCACCTCTATGTGGTACCTCAGTTTGAAAGTTGTAGTGGGGGAAAACGTTGAGGCTTCTTTGGCTAATGAATTGTCTTGTCGGTTTTCAACGCGCGGGATGAAATGAACATTTACAGACGAAAATAAATTTTCTATTAAATCCCAGGCACAATTCCTATAAGATCTCAATCTTGGGTGTTTGGCTTGGTATTGCCGATTTATTTGTTTGACTATCATCTCTGTGTCTCTGTATACTTCCAAGTTGTTTATGTTCAACTTCCTAACAGCTTCCAACCCTAAGACTAGGACCTCGTACTCACATACGTTATTGGTGTAGTCTTTATCCCACTGAAGCCTGTAAGAGAAAGGAATAAAAAATTATTTTTCAGGTGCTACAAACAGTACTCCTGCACCTGCTCCTTCATATGACAAGGCACCATTGAAAACCATTTTCCAAATTCCAGTGCTATACATATCTTCGTCTATCTTTCCTGATTCAATTTCATCTATGTAATTGTCGTCTGTACAACTATTTACACCATTATCAAAACATAAAATACAATTCCCTAGATCTTGATTGACAACATAAATAGGATAATTGTTAGGATTCTGTGGGTCACTCACTGTGTATGCTAACCTCATTTCCCTGTATAGCCGAGTAAATTGTCCACCAAACACATGAATCATGGCGTAGGTCATGTCTAGTTGAAGAGACCCCCCAAGTTTGCCCCCCCATGACCTAGATAGTAGCAAGCCATACTTCGGAGGTATATCGGCGATAACTACATCCATCATGATGCTTTTCACTGGAACCTATGCAAGAGTGACTACTAAATCTTTTATCATACCCATGCACTTAACTCTTCTTGAATCGAAAGAGTAGAGATCTCCATAAGGCCTGGTGATATCGAGGCCTAGTCTGTCCATAATAGACTTGGGCATCACATTATGTGAGGCTCCAGAGTCTAGCATGTAGTTATGCAGCAGTCGATCATGTACATTCAGGGTAATATAGAAGGGAGCGACGGTATCTCTGGCACCCTCGAAATGTGGACCAAAATTGATATTAGGCTTATCATATTCCAAGTTTATCACGTCAGAGTGACTTTCTAGATCCGAAAAACCTATCATTTTGGTTATCTGCTTTCGATACACAGGATTCTTTGCTAATTCGACCAGAGGGATTGGTATTTTGATCTTATTTATCTCATTTTCTAGGCAGAAACCTCCCCCACTTTTGTCTGTTTCTTTGGTTGAAACCTCAGACTCCTTTTCTAACTTATTTGTTTGTGTTGATTGATTTTCCGTGAGTTTACTTACCGGTATACGCGTTTCAGTTGTCTTAGTTTTTTTTGCTTGGGTCTCAACCTCCTTTACTTTGGGATTCTGTGAATCTAAATCTTTTATTTTTCTATTAGGTATCTCAGTCTCCTTTGGGGCAGGCTCGTATATTTCACCTCTAGGAAGAATTTTCTTGGGTTGAGGAGTCGACACATGTTTGTTTTTGGGCCTTAGGTTGTACTTATGTTGGACCTCAACCATTATTGAATTGGTCATTTCTTGATAGACAGAAACATCAGTGTTGTTTATGTCATCATCTTTATTTGATGGTTGCTTCATGCTCAAGGAATTCTTGTAATCTTCTTTAGTTAAATGAGGTTGTGTGCAATCGTCACCCAAATTTTTTACGTCTTCTTCAAGATTCTCAAAATCTTGCAGGTCTTTTCCTCCTATAAAGTTTTCATTTCTTAAAGGAGTTTGAATTTTCTGGTCTTCGTTTTTAATCTGTCTTTGTTGATTTTGAGGGTTGGGGTTTCTTTTGAATTCTGTTTTAATGAAAGGATCTGCCTTGGATTGATCTAGCTCCATTCTGGAAATCTTATTTGAGAGCTCTTTAATTATCCTAGCCATATCATCCATTTTATCATCTGAGGATCTACTAGGCCTTGAGGGTCCCTCTTGTTCCTTAAAACGTTTGGTTTCTCGGTTTCCCATTTCTAGTTTTGTTTTTAATTTGTCCGAAGCAATCATGTTAGATTCGATCTCTATGACGTCGTCTTGCATTCGGGTCATGGTATTCCCTCTCCTTTCTCTCAACAAAAGTGCGAAATCGGGTTTGAAGGCTCCTGCAAAGGTTACCTTGGCTGCAGGTTGGGATGGTTTAACTTCGACTGGGATCTTATTATATAACTTGTTAAACCTTTGAATGAATTCCATAACAGTTTCTGATTTTTTTTTCTTTAAAGACCCGAACTCAGTCAAATAGTACAAATGGTCTTTTCTTTCACCCCATTGTCTAAGAAAAGAGTCTTCTAGAGCATCATAGGATAATATCGAACCTGCAGGTATACTTCGAAACCAGTCTCGTACCTGCCCTTCGAAAGTCTGAACTAATAACCTCAAATATACGTCTTCGTGTTTGAGACCTAGGATATCTAAGAACTGATCAAAGAAATTTATATGTTCTATCGCAGTCAGGTCCCCTTCCCCTGTAAATTTAGGTAAGTTTTTCATGTAGTTGTCAGGAAGATCGTGAAGAGGGATAGGCAGGACCAGAGGTGCATCTATGGCAGCGACTTTAGTGAAAACTCTAGGAGCCGGGGGCGGCCCTTGCCCCCCCCCTCCTCCTCCCAAAACCCCTCCACCTCCCCCTTCAGTGAATGCCATCGATACTATTGGATAGGATAACGGTGCGTTATATAGAGGGTTCTGGAACACTAAAAGCAAATCTTTAGCTTCTTCGGGAGATGAGAAAACTGAAGAAGGGTGAAAAGGGATGCGAGGAATTGGTTCCTCGGACTTGCAAGATATGTAATCAGGGGAACCCGCAAGTGTAGAATCTGAGTCTATGGTATACTCCTCGAGACTCGGTGAGGTCGGGAAGTCTAATCGAAGAGTCGACGGGATATCGATCTTTGTTAAATTTACTGAGGTATTTTCACCTTTATGTACGTCGGAAGTTATCGCATAAATTTCATTTTTAATTTCAAGGAGAGTTAAAGTTGGTTTGAGGGTTTTAGGAGGGGATTCATGCGAAGTTAGAGGTTCAAAAGGAATCTTATCTTTGGGTTGTGTGTGCCTAAGCTGGTAGACCGCAGTGGTTGGCTTAAGGGAACCTCTTGTCTTTAGTATTTTTTCGAGATCGGAAATGGGCGTGGTCTGTTTACCATCCGGGTTTTGTTTGGTGTTCCTTCGATCATATTCCATCTTACTTAAATGTGGAATCGCCAAGTAAATGATAAAAGAAAAATCCTTTATAAGGTGTTCACCCTTTGTTCACCATCAAAGGGTAGAAACTTGCAAAAATGTCGTTCTCCCAGGGAAAAGGTTTCGTAACTTCGGTCCCTAGCAATGACGCCAGAAAGATGTTGTTCTAGAGTCTGTACTTAAGGATAAAAAGTATAGGTTCTAGGCATCCGAAAGTGAGTAAAAGATAAATGGGGGGAAAATCAACCTTCAGGAAAAAGGAATCTAAGGATGATTTCTAAGTTGTCTTTGTCTCGCTTCAAAATGTTCCTGGATGCTTATATCCTGTTCAATTGCGGCCCATGAACGTTTGAGTTCGACCTGGGTGATGGTGGTTTTAAGTATGGTGTCAAATAGGTTCAAAGCAATGCTGGTTTGATCTGATAGTTCCGGTTCGATGTTGGGCTATCTTGAAAAGGGAACAATCATGGAGGAACAAAAAATGAAAAGAAAGTTCGAGGTTTAAAATGCCACTTCAATTCTTTTTTAACCATATAAAAGAGAACTTTTGAAATCCGATGTTAAAGATAGAACACAAACTAAAGGCCTTCTCCCATAACTGAGTTAAATTTTTAAAGAATCATGTATGAAATGTGAGAAAACATTAAGCAATCGACAATGTGAGGCTCCTATCAAGGGAGAATCTCGCCCTGTAAACAGAAGAAGAAAAAAGGAAAGAAGTAATCTAACAAAGCATAAAATATAGAGATCTAAAAAGTTCACAGGTCTTGTACCTGCTGATAGCCGATACAGAGGAAAAACTCCAATGATTAGACGACTAAAAGTTGGTCACCACAGTAGAAGTTGCACTAAATTGTAGCTAAGCATTCATCAGAAATATATATGTGAAATGAAACTTAATATAAGATAACAAAGAAAACAAAACTCATAACTCAGTCTTCATGGAATCAAGAATCTTCATATTGGTTTGTATTACTTTTCAAGAGGAATAAAGTCTCTATTACAATCGACCAAGAAAGGTCTAGCCTCTTTTTTTCACTTCAAAATGCATATTTATACAAACTTCTAAACATTCGGATCTCAATCATTCTAGGAGTTTTCGGTTACAAAATGGGAAATTTAAGCGTTTCGCTTCTTTGTCTTTGTCCTCCTTCATGCAGGTAGAGCACCTTCCTTTCTTTACTCTTCGAGTTCTAAAAATAGAACAGGCAGACACTTGTCATTATTTGGCACCGGAAAAATGCCCCTTTGCCTACTTGGTGCAAGTGACGCACCTTTCCACCAACTGGGCTATCAATCTGGAAGGCTCTGCTTGGTTGTTTGCCTCAAAAGTGTAACAATCCTTCGCTAATTGTGTTAGCCTCCCCCCTACTTGTCGATATCCAGTGATGATAGAACATAACTGTACACTAGGTTTTATTAACCATTTATCCATTTGGACTATATCAGTCTGGCTTATCTGTGATATTTCAGCCTGCTCTTTTTCCTCGTTCTCCTTGATATTGAGAAGGTGCTTGGCTATATCAATATGGCCCAGTGTCCCAACACTTCTTTCCCTGTCGAGATCCGACAAACTTTCATTTATCAAGCCGAAATTTTCTTCACAAGAATTTCTCATTTCTTTTGCTCGTTCTCTGCTTTCAGATATATTATGCTCCCATGCCTTTAGCAAGATATTACCTATGGTTTGCTTTGGGATGGAAATCCTGGAACTACTGAGCATTTCTTTTCTCGTCGCGGCTATAACAACCTTTTGGAAAGTGACCCGAGTTTCCCTAGCTTCTCTTTCTCTCAAAGAAATGTCTTCCAATACTTGGTCAATGGTCTGGCAATGGTTTTGGATGGATTCCACTTTAGAAAGTAAATCTTGCTGAGCTACTGACACTCTTTTTCGGATTTCAATGGCTTGGGATTTGAATATCCCGATATATATAACCTGGCTCTCGGAAGAATTCAACTTTACCTGTAACTTCCTGATCAGTTCTTCTTATTGGCTTACCTGAGCTTGGCTAGTCTGGGCCGACTGATGTATTTTCTCGAGATTGAATCTGAGTCGCTCGATTTCCCTTTGATCGGTTGCTCTAGCTTGCTCTATACCTGTGTTCACCTGATCTCTGGCATTTGCCTCTGTTGTAGCTAGCTTAGCCTCCAATGTTCTGATCAAACGGTTCTTCCGCTTTAACTGTTATTTTAGAGATACGATGGAAAATTGGTTGGCTGTAGAAAAATCCCCCAACGTCCCTGCTATCTGGGTGGCGAATTCCTCCTTTTTCATGGCCTTCCCGTCGGCTAGGATTTTGAATTTTTTGGATACTGTGCCCGCTTCTCGGTAAATCTCTTTCTTCACAACGGTCTTTCTCTTCTTATCGAAGAAGAACTCATTTGGAGGCAACTCTTCTATGGTAATGGGCATTAGCTCTTCGCCGTAAATCCATCCCACGTCAGGGGTCCCCTTTGTAGACTGTAGGGGAGTGATAGAAGAGATGGGACTGCCAATTTTCTTGGATGGTTTCTATGGGATAACAATCGTGTCTGGCTTGCTCAATGTGGGCGATGGCGTGACACTTACCCCTTGTGGGAGTACTTCTGCTTGGCTCTGGACTGACTTGCCCGGTGCAACCGCTTTTGGGCTTCCTTCCTCTGGGTTGGGGATCTCGGCTTCCTTTTCCGGGTTCCCGGTTTCTTTTGTCTTTTCCTGATTTTCCTCCCGGTCAAGACCTGAATTGTTTGGGTCCTTGGCTTCCATCTGTTGTATATCTATGGTCTGTGGGTTCTTACCCTGTAAAACTAGGCGAAGACAATTCCGACGGTGTTACTGAAACTTGAAAAGATCGGCCTTATCTCTAGGGACAGGGCTTGAATCTGGCTTAGGACCTCATCATAAGATCTTGCACCTCGAAAGATGTCGTCATGAGTCGAATGCTCATGTTCGTATCTTTTCAGGCCACAATTTGCCATGTGATTACTCATGACCTTGTGTGGGTCATGTTTCTTAAACTCAATGTCGACCCATTTAAAATCCTCCAAGGCTATAGCCTCGGCTTTAGCATGTCCAAAATCTAATAAAGAATATGTATTAAAATGAATGGGGAAGGGTGACCATACCTTCTTCGAAAAACCTTTAAGTTCTTTTCTTATGCCACCAAGCACGGTTTGCCTGGCGATTTCGCAACATACCAGCTTATCCGACACGAATAGTGGTAGAGAATATGGGGGAATAGAGGTGCCAAAAACCTTGATGTATGAAAACTTCGCCTCTACATACCAGTCAGCGACACTACTCAAGTTGGTGGCGATGCTATCTGAAATCTTGGGCGGTGGGTTACCGAAGATGGAGACATGCATTGGTACCATTACCCAATTGAAAATCTTGTATATGAATTATGTGGTCTTATCCTCCCAAAGTTTCGAGTGATAGACATGGATAGGCTCAACATTAAACATATTTTAGCTCCAACTCATTAGAGGGAAAGGCGTCATGAAACAAATAGCGTCCATGACGTAGGTGGACATGAAAAACGAAGTTGTCTTCTCGCTCACCTTTTGCACTCGATATTTGGTATTTCGACGGGTTAGACTGTCTGACAATAGTTTGTCCTAGTTGAATGAACAACCTTCAGTGACTGTATAAATCAGAGGCACCCATGGGAGGAGAAAATGTGTGGTGTCCTCCCTCCCATGCAGCCTATAGGCCATCATTGCTATATACCTGAATGACGACTCTAAAGAGGAGATTGAATAAATACCATTAGAATCTGCCCTAAATTTTGCAGGGTGCAAAACCCAATCCTTGATCAGCTCGGGCAAGGTTCTACCATATTGCTCACATTCCTTCTCCTTGAAACCTTCCAGAAACTCGGCATTGTATGCAAATTTTGGTGTGGGTGACAGCTGATACATTGCCTGCAAATGTTCCGGTCTAAAAGTCCCAACCATCACCTTTTGTTCACTGATGATAGTCCTGGTCAGAATATCCACATGGTCTAGCGCCCATCTAATCATATCATAATAGGGAAGGGGACGTGGCCTTGTCGCTATTTTGTGCATCTCTACTTGAATGATGATTTTGTATTTGGTGGCCAAATCATCCTTCTCATTATCGTTGGAATCATTTGAACAATTCACTGATTCGGACTGAAGAATGTCGGAGATGTAAGTCCAGGTTTTGACATTATTAATACTTCGGGGTGAAGTATTAGAAACAACATCTGAGCCCTGACCTGAACTCTCGACCACCACCTTGGACGCTTTTCATGGAGCCATGATAGAAAACTCTGTGTTCATATCTCCTGTAGTAAGAATTGTAAACACAGAAAGAAGTTATCTCGATGAAAAAACAACTCTGCGCACAAAATAGAAATAAAATTGAACAAATAAAAGAAACTCCCTTGCTTTAATCTTTCAACTTTGTGTGAGTCCTTGCTAAAATAACAGTGAAATCATTTAATGGAAAGATTTAGGTGTGAAACGAGATCTTATTTTCCATTAACTCATCAAGATTCAAATCAATTCCATAAATGCTTAAAAGATTTGTGATAATAAAATAAAGCGGAAACATTCAAAAATCTCATCTGTAGGCTACGTACGTTAAAGGTCCTTTAAGGCATTAATTAATTTAGTTAATTCCCTTAAATTTGTACTTTCAACCCTCGAAGCCTCTTTTCGGCGTTCACTGTCTCAGATAATTTCGTTCCTAGTCTTGGAGTCCAAAATACCCGAAATCACGATGGCGCGATCTAGTTAAAAAATCGTGATCTGACTTAAGTTCTTAACTAACCCATATTAGTTAATAAAAATCGCAATTTCGCGACTCGAGGCTACGAAGGTAGAGTTTTTTGGGAGAGTGATTGTCGAGTCGCGAAACCCCGACAGTGTTTAACTAGGGTTTAAAGTGACTTACCCCTGACACTAACCTGGGTGAACTTTTGAAACTGTTTCACGACTTCGCATATCGGAGTTTAGAAACCTTGCGACTTGTAACTCCCGAAGCGCGAGGTAATAAAATTGATAAACTGGCTTAATGGTTAGGTGACGGTGACTTAGGACTATAACGACTATCGCCACTTCGCATGTCGGGGTAAACTTTTGATTGCAAGAATTATATTTCAACCACTTGTAAAAGGCGGCTCCAACACCTCATAAATTCAAACAGATATAACTGTCTTTTCTTTTGTTAATGGCTCTGGCACCGTTATTATGAGTCTTAAATGAACATTAATGAAGCATTAGGTTAAGAGCTATGATACATTAATTCTCCTCAATTCACTCATAAAATCACTAAGCACACTTCGATCTAATAAAAAAAAACTCCAATCATCCTTAATATGCATTGAACTTATCTGATTTTTCTTCTCCTAGTTAGTATCAATATGTTCCTTTGTCAATTCAATAGAACCTGTCAATTATTTGTGAAAGGAAAACTTATTCTTTGTTGTATGTTTGCAGGATTTTGTTAAGACAAGATGAGGCAAAAAGGGAAAGTGAAGCAATAGAAGGATGAGAAAGAGGAAATCAAAAGAAATCCCAACTCTTCATTTTTCTCCCACACGAAATTCAATACAGGCGAAAGCAACAATATGGAGTGGAGCCAATTATACAAATTCATTGAAGAGGCGATTTCACAGAATAATATGAGTCAGACGCAACCTGGTTGACGTCAAAAGGTCTACCATACTAGCATTGTTATTAATCAGAAGTATAAAACCAAATATAACAGGTCTACCATCTTTCCAACAAACCCGGGATCCGATATTTGTCTCAATTACATATATATGGATCTATCAAAATAGGTTTTTAATGGTTTCTAGTTTTTCACTTTTTAAGATATGCAAGTAGTTGTCACTAAAATACATGCTCTGACCTAGTTATTATCCAAATATAGCTTTCAAAAATAATTTGGATTCCTTATTCAATTATCTACAAACCCATTTCAAATCATGCCATGATTCCATTCCTAAAATCCATTGTAAGATAGATCATAAAAGCTAAAACAAAAGTAACTTTAAGCTAGAGTGTTAAATTTGTGTTCCAAAGGCTTTTCCAACCACATGCTTAACTTATTTAAATATGTAGGATAGCTTTCACCACTAGATTTATTTTGCATCAACTATAACTCTAATTAGATGGTCAATAAATGCAACTACGATGTTCAATATTGTATGATTGCATACATAGGCTCTATGTGTCCAAAAGTGATTAATAATGCATGATACTAAGGCTATCAATTATAATTGTTTGAATAAATAGTTGTAATGATTTGGTTGCAGTTATATTGTCATCACATTATTTATTATAGGTTGGTCACAATCATTGATTTAAGTAAAATGGATCTATGCATGTACCATATATTGATGCTCAAGATAAGGAAGATTAGAATTGGGAAATTTCAGAGATGGTGTTGATTTTGTCATATTTGTGTCATCAATTTGTAACACAATTTTGGATCCCTAAACAACTTTTTTTTTAATGTTTGTTGGATGATGGATGCCATAGGCTTTATCTATCTAAGATGTAAATTGTTCTTTTCATTGAGATATTTCCAACTATATTGTGCATCTAAAATGTAATTTGCATACCAAAGTTGTGGCCCTCACAAGTTAAAGATTCAAATATTCTCCACATGTCTTTAAACCCTAAACCTAACCTTAATTCTAGGTATAAAAGAACTAGAAGAGTGGGACAAAAGGGTTCACTTTTTCACTCATCGAGTATTGTTTCATAGTAGGAGTAGGAGTGTAGAGGAAAAAATAACATAGAAAATAGAAGAAAGCATATTTTAGAGGATTGTAGAAGACCATAATCTCTCATAGCTTCAAAGTAACCTTGAAGAAATTTGTAGTTTGTATTGTAATCTCCATAATATAAGAGTCACAATCCTTCATTGAATCATGGTTTTCCCAATGGGTTTTTGTGTTCCATTGTGTGGTTTTTCAATTGTAATCTATTTCATATGTCACAGTGGTTAAGGCTTTGAATGATGTATTTTTATTTATGTTAAAGGATTAAAACTACAAAAGATAGTTGCACAATCCAGTAAAGTAGTTTTAAGTTTAGATTTATTATGGTTTATTATGGTAAGTTCAGCATTGAAATATCCATAATGATTTGCAGATCATTAATCTTATTTATCATAAATTAAATTAATTTCATAGACTAAAATGAATTCATGACAAATTGTGTTTTCAAAGCTTTACACCATTGAAAACTCATCAACAACAAATTCAGACCAAAGACCTCTCTCATCAATTAAATGTATTCAATAACATTGTACAATTACCACAGAAACAACTTCTCAATAAATACAACTAACACAACCACATTGTATGTGATTTGTGTATGTTGATAGACACCGTTGAAAGTGAAAACATATTAATTCAAACTCATCCCTCCACACTAAAGACCTCAAGAAAATCATCATCCATCATATATGCCAAATATCTACTCGCCAGGATTCAAACCATCATCCATCATATATGCCAAATATCTACTCACCAGGATTCAAACCTAATACGTCCCCTTAGAGTGCATGTCACAGGTTTATATGAGTACAACATCTCAAAAAACAGTACATCAATATGTTTTTGGAACTCGCAGTTTCAATCTCGTGCTGCGAAAAATCAAACTTCACACGTTGTCTTCCATTCATACTCATGACGACTTTATCCCTTCTTTGGAGCGTTTTCATTTTCTTGCCTCGTGTGCTCTATGAACTATGACTTACTTCAATGTCGTGGAGATGTCGTATTTGACTTTAAATCCACATTATCATACTGAATTCCTGTAGTAACATCTTTTAAATCCATTTGCTTTTTATGTCTTGCATCACTCTCCTCATGAAGCCCTGGCCTTATATATACATGCACCATCCTAATACAAAACTTATCAAGTTGAGATCAGTTTGCATATAAGCCGAGCTAATCAATCAACTAAGAAGAATGGCCAATTTTTATTCACAACTATTTTGGCAGCATTGTCTAAACTTTTTAATTTTTGATCTTTTTTTAGTTGAAATTTAATTACATAAATATGGACCAAATCTTAATTTTCTGTTATTTAAATTGTATTTCTGAATGCATGAACTCTTAGAGTATTAGGATTATATATACTCAACCAATCAAATCTATATATAAAAATAACTAAAACTAATAAAATACAATTCTTTTTAACTATATTATTTTTAATTATAAAAAAGATTCAAATTAATTAGATGGTCTACACACAAAGTCAACCATTAACTTTGAATCTACAATTAAATTAGAATTAAATCATATTTTGTGATGTTAAAAGTGGTCATAATCATACAAAGGGTATTATCTTAATTTGAATGTATATTCAAAGTCAATGGTTGAATTTGTGGCTACCCCACTAATGACTTGAATCTTCCACCTAATTAAAAATAATACCACTATAATATATGCATGATTTCTCTTAACATATATAATAATATATGCATGATTTCTAATAAGATTAATAAATATTATCACAATTTTAACATCATGGAATGTGATTTAATATTAATTTGATTCTGGAATTAAAAATAATACTACTATAGTATGCATGATTTCTCCTAACATGTAATATATTTTATTTTTAATAAGATTAATAATATTATCGACACTTTAACATCATGGAATGAGATTTAATTTTAATTTAATTGTATATTCAAAATTAATGGTTGAAATTGTACTTAAAAATACTAATGATTTGAATCTTCCATTAAATTAAAAATATTATTCAAACAAATAAATACCCATAATTTATTTATAAAGCTTGTCATCATATTTATAACAAATTTATAAATAATTATTTTATAAATAACTCAAATAAATTATTTTTAAAATATTATTTAAGTAATTAAAATTTGAAATTTATTTATCAAATTTTGAACCACAATCATATCCAACATTCAAATAAATTTTTTAAACCATCCAATTTAATTATTTATTATTTATATTTTATATAATTATATTATAATTCATTAGAGTCAAAAACATTTTTGACTTTAATTATTTATTATTTATATTTTATATAATTATATTATAATTCATTAGAGTTAAAAACAAGACTTTTTTTAACCATCCAATTTAATTATTTATTATTTATATTTTATATAATTATATTATAATTCATTAGAGTCAAAAACATGTTTGACTTAGTGATAGAAAAAGAACTTACTTTAAAGTTAGATTTTTTTTTATTATAATTAAATATCAATTATTTATAATTTTATTTCATAATTATTTATAATTTTGTTTCTTACAATTATGAAATAACTATTTTAATTTTATTTTTAGTAATATTAAATTAAAAATAAAAATAAAAAATTTATATGACATAATGTTTTGTCCATCATTTTTATTTAATCCTCACACATCCAAATGCAAATCTAGAATCTAAAAGTTAATTTATCATAACTAAATTTAATTTAAATATTAATCTATGGTAATTAAATTTAATTTGTTGTAGTACTTTTAAAACCATACATACCATAGTCACGTAAATATTAGGACAAGAGTACCATAAGTATTTGAAGATTAATTTTTTCATTATTTTTTGGATACTCTCAACTTACACTAAATAAGGGATATATTTGCATTAGCTATAATTAAGTCGATAGGCGTCCCCCCTATCAAACTTGAACGATTAATCATGCTTTTAATTATTAATTTAATCTGATGGTCAGGAATTCAAGATGCTGGTATATTCTTCGTCTTACATTTAAATGGATGAATGAGATTTAATTTCATAACTTCCTTGCATTTATGAAAGCGTACGTTTTCCTTATTTACTTTTTCACATTTACTTAATATGATTAAGGAATTACTACCCTAGCCATTAATTGCCACGTTTAATTGATTAAGAAGGATTAATATGTAAAGAGCGCTTCGTTTCCACATTCATTATTTATCTCGGATTAACAGTGAACACGATTTTATGAAGGTGAAGAGTTGGATGTGAAGCATTTAAGTTGCGGCGGGCGTAATGATAACAGGACAGGTTTCAGTTGCGACGGGCGGAGAGTTGTGGAGTGTCGGTTGGAATACTTGGAATGCGAA
>ML779641.1:934260-972390 GCA_009831015.1 Picea engelmannii | reverse complement strand
ATTTTTATATATAATTTTCTAATTTATAAATAATTCTTGTTTAATATTACTTTTATTAGTTATAATCAATTGAGAATTAATAATTTTATTATTATTAATTAATAAATATTACTATTAAATAATTTCTAATTAATTAATTTTTGTTAATTAAATAATCATTTTTAATAATTTAGTTATTATTTAATATTTTTAATACATTAACTAATATATTAATTAATTAATTAATACATTAGTGTATTTATACATTATTAATGTTGTCTTCCTTTATTTATATATAATGTATTATTTTAACAATATCCTTATTTTTTTATTACTTTCTTATTATTATATGTAATACTTTATTATTTTTGTTTTTATTAACTTTATTAAATACTTTGTTATTTACTATTTTATTTTTTATACATTAATTTATAATATATAAATGTATTTTTTCCATTATTATTGTATTATTTTAATAATGCATTTATTTTTTATTAATTTTTTTATTTCTCTATATTATTTTCTAATTTATAAATATTTTTTATTTAATTTTAATTTTATTATCTATAATCAATTGAGAATTAATAATTTAATTATTATTAATTAATAAGTATTATTATATAATTTTTAATTAATTAATTTTCTATAATTAAATAATCAATTTCTAATAATTTATTTATTGTTTAATATTTTTTATAAAAGAATAATAATTTATTATTATTTAATAATTAAATTATTATTTAAGTATTATTATTAAATTATTTAATTTTATATGAATATTAACTAAATTTTTAATTATTTTATTTTAAATAATAAATGAGTAATTACTAAATAATATTTAAATATTACATTTAAATTGTATTAAAATATGTTCATGGTTGTGGCGATGCATGCCAGCCGTCAAATAGCAACAACCACATTTATGTAAAAAGTGGTTGATATACGCCGATCGACGCCATTAATTTAAAAAAGTGGAAAATGGCGTCGATCGACGTATATCAACCACTTTTTACATAAATGTGGTTGTTGCTAGTTTAATTATATGTGCTAATTGGGTATAGTTTGGATGGTTGAAAGGAATGATTGTTATCCTCCCTACCCAGGTTCAATTCCCTTAAAAATGACATGAATAAGTGTATTGTTGTAATGGCTTCGAGCCTATATGTAATGAAAAGTTTCCTTTGATTCAATTGAATATCAAGGAAACTGTTTTGATCTGTACAAACTCGCAATAAAAAATAATTTATACAAACCAACAGTATGAACTTTAATGTCCATAAAAAAATGTCCATAAAAAATTGGGTCCATCAAAAATTGGGTAATGAAGACCATGATGTAATTAAATTCAATGTTCATTTTCCACTTCATTCATGTGATGAAGTGTACTTTCATTTCCACTTCAGTGATTTTAAGAGGCCATGTACCATGGTTATGTGGACGTCTTATTAGTTCATATAAGCTTAGATGGGCTCTTTAGTTATGATTCTATAGAGTTGCATTCTTTTATTTTTATTTTTATTAGAGGTGCAAGATTGGATTTTTGTTTCTTTTTATTAGAGGTGATAGATTTGATTTCATGATGAACTTTGATGTAAATAAAAAATATCATCTTTCCTAAGATATGTCTTTGAGATTCCTATTGAAATATGTCAATCTTGTTCAAAATAGCAACAAGAGTATGCATTTGTTGGATATCATACTCCTCAATCTGCATTTTAACTTAATAACTCCCAAGGAAGGTTTCATTTACAATGGGTTGGGTCTCCACACTACATTTTCCACCAAAGTTCCATTGGCCTCCTTTATATTTAATATAGCTATCTCACCATGTTTTTGTTATGTTTATTCATTTATTTAGGGACCAAATATAAAGAATGTAATGGAAGAAACAATTCAAAACTAGAATCTAACACTCGCCTAAGATGGGCAGTTGAGTAGAGATGATAGAGAACACAAGTTCTTCCAAGATTTAGGTTTTCATCAATCCATTTCCGCATGTCATCATTTCTCGCCTAAAAGTTGTAAGTACATATAGGTTTTCATTCACTCCATCTCCTTCATGGTAGTGATCTTTCCTGTTATAATTAAATCTCATTCCAAAAAGTGACCACCAAATGAAATCTTGAATTAAAAGTTTGACATAAGATTCAAATATATAATCCAAGTTTTAATAAACGAGGATTTCTTTCAATGAAAAAAACATTAGAAATCAATATTGATTAAAGTTCCTCACCTATGTGTTTTCTTTCCATGTGTTGGAAGGGAATGTTGGATATATAATATATATATTCAATATTTATTTATAATTCAATGTCAATTAGGATTATAACAATGTGCATAAATACAAACAAATGAATATAGTCATGGCTTTAGACAATGGACGTGATTTT
This sequence comes from Picea engelmannii, assembly GCA_009831015.1. NCBI lineage: Eukaryota > Viridiplantae > Streptophyta > Pinopsida > Pinales > Pinaceae > Picea > Picea engelmannii. The sequence continues at coordinate 970,021 of ML779641.1, read as the reverse complement.
ACATGAACAATGTAATTAATACAAACAACATTTAAATGTAATATACAATAAGGTATATTACAAGTCATCCCTTTCTGAAAATATTCATCCTTGAAGCATGGGTAAAGATGAATGCTTGAATCTAAACTCCTCATTTTCCCAAGTAGCTCCATCTTATGGTAAGTTTTTCCATTTGATCATATACTCATTAACCCTTCTTAAATAAAGGAATTTGGTTCCTACTTCTAAGATACCTTTAGAAAGTAAAATTAACTTTCCTTCTTTGTATAAAAGAGGGAATTTTGTTTGTGTATGGACGGTAGTGTTACACATCAAAATGCCACACTTAGGTATAACACCCTAAGTGTCGAAAGTGTCGTATGCACCTTGGTAAGTGTCGCAAGTGTCGTATGCACCTTAATAAGTATCACATACACTTTTATATGTATTTCTATGTGTTTTAACCCCTTGAAACCATCAAAAAACATTTTCCATAATCCCTAAGTCATATTGGAGGAAGAAACACATCATTTCAAGGCTAGAAACACACTTTTTACTTGGAAAATCGACCATTTTTGGGGAATTTTTGAAGGGTAACGCCGCCTGGCCATGCTGGGGGAGTACTACTCCATAGGGTAACGCCTCCCTTACCTTATTTAAGGATATTTTCTTTTGAAAAATAGCTCTTTGTCTCTAACTATAAGGGAGCACTACTTTTGGTTAGAGGAAAATTTGGAGAATCTCGCCTCTTTCTAAGGGCCATATCTTGGAGATGAGGTTGTATTGGATCAAATTGTATCCTATGGCACTATTCTAGGATCAAATCCTAACCTAAAGGAGCCATATCCTCAACTATCCCCAAATCTAGTCATGGTGGTTGAGCCTCCCAAGCCTATAAAAGGAGGCCTTTCCAAGGTGAAATGAAGGAAGCTTTTAGATATCCAAATTATGATCTTAGTAGCATCATGCAAGGGATGGACGAGGAGATCTTGGGGAGATTGTTGCAACTGCATCAATCATGGTATTTAAGTATTCTCTTTGGGTTCTCATTTTAATATACTTGGACTATTTCTTTCAAGCTTGTGTATTCTTCCATGTGCTTGTCTATTGTTACTTCAATCTTTGTAGATGAATTTGTTTGTTCTAATCTTGTAGAGTAGGAGTTATTTTTTTCACTTTGCTACCTATTGTAGGTATCAAGTTGTGCCAAGGAGTTTGGAGATCAAGCTCAGATTGGAAGAAACAAGGAAAAACTTTGAAACAAGGTGCATCACACCCTTTCTCCCTCTCTCTTTCTAATTGGTTAAACTAAATTCAAAAGGATGCTAGTGTCCATTTGTAGTGTTTCTGTTTGTATAGGAGTTTGTAATCCAGGGAAATTTCACCTGTCCATAGGAGAATATTTTCGTAACAGAAATTGGTGACTCCACTAGGGAGTGGCAAATCCAATTGTTCATATAAGCATAGCCAATATCCCCCTTTCACACAAGGGTTAAACACAAGGTCACGTGCAGGAGAGAAACGAAGATTTCCCCTCCGAAGCTTAACCCATGTAGTAGAAAGATCATCTATTAGGGTTCCTCTTGAGAAACGACTGGTTTGATTTTGTCTCAGAGGTTCATGAATCTTGAATCCATTCGGGGTCCTCAGTAGTCTTCTGATCCACTTGTCTTTAGTTACCTTAAATAATTTCAGACTTGTTATCCTACTCGTACGTCTTTTCCCGACTGTAGACTGTACGTTCACAGAGGATGACTGCAATTTGGTAACCTTACCGACCTATATTTGTAGGATTGATGCACAAGGTGATGGTGAAGGGGAGTCTTTTTATATCTGGTTCAAGCGCTGGCCAAACTCACTCGGGCTCCTTGGAGGGTAAACCCATGGGTAAAACTATGTGGGAACTTGCACTAAGGCATAATTTCATTAAGCAAGTCACAGATGTAACTGATCCCCTTCCTATATTGATCTCGTGACATTGGATTTGATCACCAACAAGTGGTTTCATTGTGGGAAGGTTTGTTTGATTGTTTGCTTCTTAGATTTGTAGCGTGTGTTGTTTGTTTTCCCTAGTGGACCTTAGGTCGAGTCAGTGTCAATGACATAAGTTCCTAGGAATATAAACAAAGGAACCCCTTTTCTCGAGGAGCCTTTCACCTTTCCTTATTTTCGAAACATTGGTCCTCTGTGCATTTCCACACTGAGTCTTCCAGGACTCACCATCGGGTTACCGGTTTGGTTTTTCCCCACTCCAGTGATATCAACTTTTCCCAGTTCTTCGAATGCACTTAATGTTTCGGATATAAGAACATCACCCACAAATCAACCTCATGTCGACCTTTCTCCTTCTTCACTCGTCATATCTCCTTCCCTTTATCCTTCTTCTCCTAGTGAGATCTATAAAGAGAGTATCCAGGTTGATAAGAAGAAGAATAAAAAAAAAGAGAAGAAGAAGAAGAATAAAAAAGGGACCAAACCTCCAACCACATCAGGTCATGTTGGATCCGAGCAACCAACTACTATTAATCATACTGGGAGTGTTGATAAGTTGGAAAAGTATAAAATGAAGAATTCTAAACCCAAATTCCCTTGCAGTATTTGTAAGGGTGACCACTTTCTGAGCAATTGTCCTGGTCTCCCAAAGGTCTTAGAAATGTGGTATTCCATGTCATTAACCCTTGCTAGACATATTGGTGATACCCCATCAACTAGTGAGATTAAGGTTGGTAAGAAGAATAGAAACGTCAAATTTCCTTGTATGTTATGCGAAGGTGATCATCACTCTCACATTTTCCCTCATATGGACGCGACTTCTTATCTTTTGGAAAATCTTCAACTTCCAAGTGGTTATCGTAAGATCTCTCCCAACTTGTTGTTAGTTGATGGATTGGTTAGTCTGGTTCCATCCCCGGTCAGTCTGGTTGATCAGGTGGTCAATCTGGTTTCATCCTCAGTTGAACCAGTAACCCAAGTAGTTGATCAAGTTATGTCATCGGTCAGCCTCACTCTTAATCTAAAGAGTGAACCTAAAGTGGTTGATTTGAGTCCATCATTGATCGATCCCACTCCTCCCTTAAGGATTTTAGACCAAGTGGTCTCTCCGAGTCCATAATCGATCGATCCCACTCCTCATTCAAAGAGTGAGGATGTCGCTAAGTTCTACTTCATTAATACTAATTCACCTGGAGAAGGGGGCACTCTGCCCGTCCCCATGGAATCCCCTTCAAGCACTCATATGATTTCTATTGATTGGAATCATTTGACAGAACCACATTTTTCTTCTTATGTGCCTTTCCAAATCACCATGCAGGTTTGTGATAGGAATATTTCTAACACTATAATAGATGAAGGTGTTTTTGTTAGCATCTTATCCACGAATGATTGGAAAGATTTTGGTTCCCCGCAGCTTGCGCCCATGACTCAGAATCTATTGAAATTTGACAGAATATTTAGTTAACCTTTAGGGATCCTTCCTCATTTTTATGTTACTTTGGGAGGAAAAATATTCCACGCCAATGTGATGGTAGTTCACAACCCCTTGAATTTTAACTTGCTCCTTGGGTGGGACTATTTCTATGTTATGAGAGATTTTGTGTCCACTCTCTTTCGATTGATATGTTTCCCTCACAATGGAAACATAGTAATGATCAACCAACTTTAATTCATTGACCCAACTTCCCTGAACATTCCATACATGCTAGTGATGTCCACCCCACCGCAGGTCAATTATGTAATGAATTGTCCCATCCTCTCAACTCCAAACGAGGGAGAATATCTCCCTTCTCCTAACTTAGATCTAGTAGTTGACATGGTCATCTCTTCGATAGGGATATTAGAGCCAGATATCCCTACCCTTATCGAGGTCCTCGACATGTATTCCTTCCATATTTTATTTCTTCCATCTAGCGAAGATCTCCTAGAAACCATGGTTGAAGTTTGTCCCTTAACATGTATTCCTTCCAGAGAATTGTCCTCTTGGAAGCCATGATCAAGGAGAAGTATCTTGCATACTTTTCCTCTTTTTAGAAAGCTCGTTAAAAAATGAAACAGAAATATGGGGATTGAACCTCGAGTTACGAGTATAGTTTTTTCTCTCTCTATGTAAATCTCATTAAAAAATGAAACAGAGGACTGGTAATCGAACCCAGTTTCCTTCCCAAGCATAGTGTTTCTAGTTTCAAGCTTTTGTAAAAATGAAACCTACCTATCAACATAGTTCTTTTCATGTGTCAATCTTGTTAAAAAATGAAACATTCGACTCTCCCATTGAGTTGAATCTTTATCTAGGTCTCATAATTGAACCTTCATTTCATCTGCCCTTATCCTTTTTCTCCATCTGGTACAGAAATTGGTGACAATATAAGAGTCGAAAAATGAAAAGAAGCTTGGGGGGGCATGTCTCCATCCTTTGATTATCATTCTAGAGTTAAGCCACAAGAATATAAAATTTTAGAGGCTATGTATCACCCATGGGATATTTTTCCACACTTTTTCCCAAAAAACGATTCGCCAATTTCCATTTTTTCTAAAAATGATTTTCCCAAATTTTATAGAATATTTTTTTTTACCTTAGAAATAACCCAAATTTTATAAAAACCATATAAAATCCTTAGAAATATGAATATTATTACAAACATATTGCCACACATTTTATAGTTTGCATAGTAAGGACTAGTAAGATTCGACAAGGTTTCTACAGTTTGAGATGAATTTCCATCCTTAAAATCATCTATGGCCGATATCTTCTCAAGATGGGGGAAGAGTACCAACCATCCATGGGTATCCCTCAAAAATTTTGGAAATTACGTTGGAAAATTACAAGCATAGTTTAATTTTGTTTCAAGCTTGTGTAAAAATGAAACCAATTATGAGCTTAGTCTTTATTATTTCTTGTGCTCATAAATACATGAGAATGTGATCGAGTATACTTTTATCACTTTTTCAGACTCATAAAGGTCATACAAAAAAGGAACCCTGTGGAGTTTCCTTTAATCTCTTCTCAGACTCTCTGAACATGAAAATATTTTTGATCGATCTTGTTGTATTTCACGCTCGTTAAAGTGAATTAGAAAGCACGTCTATTGAGTGGTAGTTTATCTCATTTTTAGTATCATCAGACTACTTTACGAAAAAGGAACACCTGACCATCTAGTTAGAAGAGATATCCTAAGTATTATTTATACTTTTTTGGGCTTGGGAGATTAAACTTATGAAGAATTCCATCTAGGAGTTTCCTTTAAGTTTTTTTTAAACTCTCTAAACATGAAAAACCACCGATTTTACTTTCTTTGGACTCATAAAACATACATTGAAAGGCCTATCTGGGACTGAACCACTCTTTCCTAGGGTTCATTAAAAATAATTTGAAGGACTCATCCGAAGAACGAGCTTATACTGAGCACCTGTTATCCTCCTTGATCTCGTTAAAAAGAAAGAGGTACTCATCTATCTAGATGGGGGGGGAATTGGGAAGTGTGTCAAGTCTTGAAAACTTTTATGGAAGCTCTTTGTTGTCTCCCTTGAACATAGAACCTATCTACATTATGTCATATAATTGGATAATTCATCGGTCTCTGATTCAGTTGATTAAGGTTGGTTGTCATTGATGTCAACCCTTGAAGAAAGTTCGGTAGCAAATTTTGATAGCACAAAGGTTTGGGTAATGGACCCAAGGTTATTTCATGTATAATGGTATGAGTTTTAATATATTTTAAGTAAATAATATTATATATGGATAGTACATGTCATTCCATTTCCGGTGGTATGTGGAGCTTCACATAACTCCTCACGGTTAGAGAGTTATGGCCATGAGAAGTCGGAGAACAAAGGTTTGGGTAATGGACCCAAGTTTTTTTTATGGATAATGGTATGAGTTTTGATATATTTGCAGGTAATACTATTCTATATGGATAGTACATGTCATGTCATTTATGGTGGTAAGTGGAACATCACATAACTCCTCACGGTTTGAGAGTTATGGCCTTACGAATTTGGAGGACCCTCATATGTCATATAGAAGCCCCAAAAGGTCAAAGTAGTCAAAGTGGTTTAAAATATTTTAGAAGGTAAATAATAAAGTGAAGTGATGAGTGTACTATAATTCAAATTGAATAAAAAATAATTTTTTTAAATCATAAATTTAATGTATAAATTAGAAGTGGGTTAACCCTAAAATAGGGAAAGTGGGCAAAGTGACCTAGAAGATGCTTCTATGGAAACTAATTGGAGAGTATAAATTAGAGTCAAGACTCTCTCATTTTACATCACACTTGATAATATTGAATATATATAGCTTATTGAGGTAAACAAAGGATATCTAATCCTAGTTCCAGAGGGAAGGTGAAGAAAAGAAGGCCAAAATTCAAGGGAGGATAAATTCTTTTGATGATGTTTTCTAAGGTATGTTATTTACAGGTCATCTCACCATTTTAGCAATAGAATTTTTATAGAATTATTTAGCAATAGCATTTTTTATAGAATTATTTAGACCATGAAATTGATAGGAAATTAAGGAGACATATCCAAATATATGTGGTAAAAATTTCATCTTGTGGGTCGTTGTATTTTTGGAGTTACACTCCGTGGAAAATAGGGTTTGTGGCTAGTCCCGAAACTAGTCTAAAATAGGTGTTTAGGGTAAAAACATCATAGCTTCTTCATAACATATCCAAATTAAGTAAGACCAAATGTGTTGGTTATATTATTGTCTGTAGTATTTTTTGTAACATTTTTCAGATCGATTCAACAAATATTCTGTGCGGGACACGCTCTACAAGGTCTCTCTCTAGAATAAACCAGAATTCAGCAAGGTATGCCATGTTTACTATAAATCCTTTTCTGAGAGGTTCCAAGTAGTGACACCTAGAGGAATTTCATAAAAAAAAATGAAGAACATTGTGTACTATTTTCATATATTTATTCATTACAGGTACATAGTTATGATTATTTCAAGTTAGGGTTGTTGACTGATCCCAAACTAGTCATGTGAGACTGAACAAAAGTTTGATGAAAATGCTAGTCTCTTGTTGTGAAAGTTAAGGAAGGTTTGCAAGTATGTGATCATATACACCAGGTCTATTATAGAGTTACAAATCATATTTGGATGATGAAATTGATGAGGTATTTTGGTTAAGGTACATGTTGGGTACATGGTTGAGACAAGTAGTTGATGAGTTGGCACATACATGAGGTGTATAGTTGATTATGTTGTTACATATTGATGAGTCATAGTTGATGAGTAGTTGACACATGATTGGTACATACTTGGTAAATGGTTGGATGCAATTTTTTATGGTACAGGTTGATTACAGATTGTTTGGTACAAGTTGGTGCATGGTTGATGCACTTGTTTATGGTACAGGTTGATGTATGGTTTAGGTTTATTGGTACATGTTTACAACGGTATATCTCATAGTGATAGTGTGACATTGGTTCCATCATTCTACTTCTACTTCAGGGCGGTTGGACGAGGCAAGGACAGGTCCTTGTAGCCACCTTCTGATTGTAGCCAGAAAACATAGGGGGTTGTAGCCTCCTTCTGGTTGTAGCGAGAGAATATGGGAGTTGGAGCTTCCCTCAGATTGTAGCCTAAGAAACAAGGGGTTTAGAGCCACCTTCCAGTTGTAGCTAGAAAATAAAGGAAGTTGGTGCTTCCAATGAATGTAATTCTTCAAGACATATAAGAAAAATCATTACGTGGTTTTCTCCCGCTTTGGGTTTCCACGTAAAACATGGGTGTACTATGTATGTGTATGATTGTTCATTTGTTCATTGCTTATTTACTCTGCAGTTATTGGATGATAATACTACATTGATATAACACTTGGATTATATGGTTAAAAAGGATTAAATTGCTCTATTACTGATTGAACACCCCTCTCAGTAATCCAACAATTAGTATCAGAGTAGGTTCCTTCGGAAATCCATTTAACCACTAAAAGGTATATCATGGAGAGAAACAACTCATATAAAAAATGGAATACCACAATTCAATGGAAAAAAGTGTGCATTTTGGAGAATAAGGATGAAAACATATATACAGGAACAAGGATTTGAAATTTGATAATCAATTGTATATGGATAACAACACCAGCAGTTCCGCCAAAAAATGACAAAGCAATGAAACTTGATCAGAATAATTCCAAAGCCAAAAATGCACTTCCGAATGGTCTTAGTGAAACGGTATTCACCAAAGTTGCACATTGTAAATCCGCTAAAGAGATTCGGGACAAACTTCAAAATATTTATGAAGGAGATTCAAAAGTCGAAGCAGTAAAACTTCAAACTTACAGAGGTCAGTTCGAACAGCTTAAGATGAAGGAAGATGAGAATATTCCATCTTACTTTTTATGATTTGATGAAATAGTAAATGCAATCATAGGATTGGGAGAAGAAATCAAAGAATCTGTAATTGTTCAAAAAGTACTAAGATGTCTTCCTATGAGATTTGACCCTAAGATATCAGCACTAGAAGAAAGATCAGATCTAAAATCAATAAGAATGGACAAATTACATAGAATCTTCACAACATATGAAATGAGAACTGAACAATAAAATCCAGATATAAAAGCATCCAAAAAGTCAAAGAAAAAGGGAAGGCTAAAAGAAAAACATAGCAGCAGCAATGACGTCTTAGAAGATGATGAAGAAGTGGCCAACTTTGTCCAAAGATTGAACAAGGGAACCAACGATAGGTATAGAGATAAGATTTCTTTAATTTGTTTTAAGTGTGATGGTATTGGTCATTTTTATAACAATTGTCCTTTTAAGAAAAAGACAAATGATGAAGCTTACTCAAAAGGAAAACAAACATATAAAGGAAAAATAACCACAAAGAAAGTTTTCAAGAAAAGCTTACGCACCAAAGAAGACATATCATCATCAGATGAAGATGAAACCATTGATAGTGAGACAGAAAGAGTTCTATTCATGGCAGTAGAAGAATCTGATAAATAAGACTCTGAAGAACAAATTGAAGAGGCAGAAGATGACTACCGAGAGGAATTAATGTGTGCCATAGAAGTTATCAGAAGAGAAAAAAAGAAAAAGAAGAAACTACAAGCAGAACTAGACAAGAAAAAAGACACTCAAGAACTAGAACAAATGATAAAAAAAATTGAAGGTTCAAATAAAAGAAGATAAAATAATTGAAGAAGCACTCAAAGAACAGCTAGAAGAAAAAGACAAGATCATTGGAAATTTGGAAGAAGAGATTGTCACATTAAGAAAGGATCTTCAAAATAAAAATATGCATAACAACTCAAAAGTTTTGGATGACATTATCAGCAGTCAAAATCCTCATCATGACAAGTCCGGACTTGGATACAATTAGATAGAAAAAGGATCAAGCTCCAAAACAACAGAGCAAGAAACATATCCAAAAAGATTTGCAGAAGCAATCAAGAGGGATAGGAATATATACAAGGAAGATTACAGGGACACTCCTCCACTGAGAAGAGTCATATTTCAGAATCAACAATCAACAGATAGACCTCAAGAAGAAGAAGAATTCATAAGAGTACCTCCTTTCAGAAGATCTTCAACTCCCAAGTATCAAACTATATTTTTTGGTTTATGTTATGCATGCAATAATTTTGGACATAAAGTTGTGAATTGCAGAGCTAACAACAGGGAAAAAAAACAACTTTGAAAGTCATACACAAACGGGTTATCCAAGAAGGCCTAGTGAAACACAGAGAAGAATTTACAATATGTTTGAATATTTGAGCACTGAAGTGGAATGTTACAAATGTAACAATTTTGGACACATGGCAAAGATTTCAGAATGACAGTCCCTCCTAGAGAACAACAACATAATAACAACAGTCACAGACAATAACCTCAAAAAAGGACATGGATAAGAAAGAAGGATCAGTATACAATGAAGAATGCACACTCACTCTACAATCTAAGCAGAAGAAAGGTGGTTGGTATGTTGACAGTGGGTGTTCAAAACACATGATAGGTGATAGAGACATGTTTCTTACATTACGAAAGGAAAGAGATGGATCAGTCTCCTTCGGAAATGATGATTCAGCCAAAATCATTGGAAAAGGCACAATCAAAATTGGGAACAAGAATACAAAGGCAGAAAATGTTCTACTAGTAGAAGATATGACACATAATCTTCTAAGTGTGAGTCAAATGTGTGACCAAGGTCATAAAGTTACTTTTGATTCACAAAAGTGCGAGATAAGAAAAGAAGGTTCAAGAAAATTGATTGCTACAGCTACGATAACTTAAAGAAACATATATGTGTTAAGTGAAATTGGAAATGAAAAGTGTTTTCTAGGAAAGGAAGATGAAAGTTGGCTATGGAACAAAAGAATGGGTCACATACATTTTGATAACCTTGTCAAAGTCAGCAAAAGAGAATCAGTCAGAGAAATGCCCCAGATCACGAAACCAACCAACACTTTATGCAAGCATTGTCAATAAGGAAAACAAACAAATACCAAGTTCAAATCAAAGGAATATTCAACGATCAGACCACTAGAAATTGTGCATATTGATCTAGTTGGACCAACTACAAGAAATGGCTTAAAATGTGAGAAATACTTTATGTTATTAGTTGATGATTATACAAGAATGACCACAATTTGCTATCTCAAGAATAAGTCAGAAGCTTTTGAAAACTTCAAGATCTACAAGGAAATGGTTGAAAATGAAATGGATTCAAAAATCAAATGCTTGAGATCTGATAATGGAGGAGATTTCACTTCAAAGGAATTTATGGACTACTGCAGCAGTCATGGAATAAAAAGGCAATTCTCTATTGTTAGGACACCTCAACATAATGGAGTTGTTGAAAGAAAGAACAAGACAATATAAAAAATGGCTTAAACAATGCTAATGGACTCCAGATTGATAGATATGTTTTGGACACAGGTAGGGCATACAATAGTTCACATTCAAAACATATTAATTCTCAGAAACAACACCAAAAATACTCCTTACAAGTTATGGAAAGGAAGACCAGCAAATGTAAAACTCTTTAGAGTTTTTGGAAGAAAATGCTACATCAAAAGAGATAATGGCAGAATGAGAAAGTTTGACTCTCGTGTGGACAAAGGAGTACTTGTTGGTTACTCAAGTACAAGAAAAGAAAACAAGTGTTACAACCTAATATTGAACAAAGTGGTGGAAAGCATCAACGTAACAATTGATGAAATAGGTAGACAAGAATTAAAGGAAGAAGAAAATGAATCAATCGAACAACTTTACGAAGAAGAAACAAAAGATGAAAAATAAGGAGAATACGAAGAGGATCCGACAGAAACATAAGAGCAAGTTCAACAAGTAACTCCAAAAAAACCTAGCAGACGAGCACAGAAGAATCATCCTTTAGATCAGATTATCGAAAATAGAGATGCAAGAGTTGAGACTAGAAGAAGAATACGTTCACCAGAACAAACGCACCTAGCACTCACATCTACGATTGAACCAACCTATTTTGAAGAGGCCAGCAAGGATAAATTTTGGAACAAGGCCATGGATGAAGAGTTGGATCAAATAGAGAAAAATGACACTTGGGAATTGGTTCCAAGACCAAAAGATAAGAATGTGATCGGATCAAAGTGGGTGTACAAGAATAAATTGAATGAAGATGGACATGTTACAAGGAACAAAGATAGATTTGTATGTAAAGGATATGCATATGTTGAAGGAATCAACTTTGAAGAGACATTTTCCCCAGTTGCCAAAATGGAAGCAATCTCGTTGCTTTTAGATTATGCATGCTCCAAAAATATTAAAGTGTATCAGATGGACATAAAATCAGATTTTTTGAATGGGGAACTTGAAGAAGAAGTCTACATTGAACAACCAGAAGGATTTCAGTTTACAGAGAATGCAGATTATGTGTGTAAATTAAAGAAGGCCTTGCATGGTCTAAATTAGGATCCTAGAGCATGGTACTATAGACTGGATAAATATCTACAATAGGTAGGGTTCAGAAAAGGAAGTGCATACAACAACCTCTACATCAAGGTAAGTCAAGATAGTATTTTATTAATTGAAATTTATGTTGATGATATTATTTTTGGTAGAGATGATGACAGGTTAAGCCAGAAATTTGCAAAGGATATGCAGAATGAATTTGAAATATCATTACTTGGAGAACTATCCTTCTTTCTGGGACTTCAGATATGTCAAAGAAACCAAGAAATTTTTATTTCTCAAACCAAGTATATCAGAGAAATGCTAAAGAGGTTCAGAATGGAAGATTGCAAACCAGTTATCACTCCCATGCAAACCAGTTGCAAGTTAAGCAAATATTATGATTCAAAGTCTACAAATCAGAGGCAATACATGTCAATGATTGGTAGCCTACTATATGTGACAACATCCACACCAGATGTAATGCAGGTAGTTGGACAGGTGGCATGATTTCAAGCAGCACCAAAGGAATCACATGTGTTAGCAGTGAAGAGCATTTTCAGATATCTCAAAGGAACATAAGAGTTTGGATTATGGTATCCAAAAGGAAAGGATCTATCTCTTATTGTCTACACAGATGCAGATTGGGCAAGTTTTATTGATGACTGACGAAGCACTAATGGAGCAGTGTTCTACTTGGGTGAGTGTTTAGTATCATGGCTAAGAAAGAAACAATCATCATTATCTCTATCTACAGTCGAGACAAATTATATTACAACAACAACATGTTGTACATAGGTTCATTGGATGAAACAAACTATGACAGATATACAGGTTGAGTATGATGAGCTCATTCCAATCTATTGTGATAATACAAGCACCATTAGTATCTCAAAGAACTCGATGATGCACTCCAAGATGAAGCACATTCCAATCAAGTATCACTTTCTACGAGAACAGGTTGCAGAAAATAACATCAGAGTTGAGTATGTGGGCACAAAAGAACAAGTGGCAGACATATTTACAAAACCACTTCCAAGGGAAGCCTTTGAGTATCCTTGCCAGAGACTCAGATTTATTTCTACTCCAAAATGAATGATTTTGAATGTTTATCTTATATGTATTATATGTACATGAGGAATAACCATAAAGAGGACATTTCAGTTAGGGGGAGTAGCCCCATATGAAAAGATACCTTTTCCATTGATGAAAAAGGGGGAGATATTTATCAGATGCAGAGGACAAACACATGATTCCAGGGGGAGAAATGGTCACAGAGATGCAGAGGACAGAGGCATGGTTCCAGGGGGAGCATGAATGATATGAATTTAGTATTGCATGAAATGATTTCAGTATTTCATCAGAGTGTTGCCATCAATTCCAAAGGGGGGATATTTTTTATTAAGGTTGGTTTTCATTCGATGTCAACCCTTGAAGAAAGTTTGGTAGTGAATTCTGGTAGCACAAAGGTTTGGGTAATGGACCCAAGGTTTTTTCATGTATAATGGTATGAGTTTTAATATATTTTAAGGTAATACTATTCTATATGGATAGTGCGTGTCATTCAATTTTCGGTGTTATGTGGAACGTCACATAACTCCTCATGGTTAGAGAGTTATGGCCATGAGAAGTTGGAGAACCCAGGTTTGGGTAATGGACCCAAGTTTGTTTGATGGATAATGGTATGATTTTTCATATATTTGCAGGTAAGACTATTCTATATGATAGTACATGTCATTTCATTTCTATTGGTATGTGGAACACCACATAAATCCTCACGGTTTGAGTTATGGGCTTAGGAAGTTGGAGGATCCTCATATGTCATCTAGAAGCCCCAAAAGGTCAAAGTAGTCAAAGTGTTTTAAGATATTTTAGAAGTTAAATAATAAAGTGAAATGATGAGTGTACTATAATTCAAAGTGAATACAAAAGAAATTATTTAAATAATAAATTTAATGGAGAAATTAGAAGTGGGTTAACCCTAAAATAAGGAAAGTGGGCAAAGTGACCTAGAAGATGCTTCTAAGGAAGCTACTTGGAGAGTATAAATAAGAGGCAAGGCTCTCTCATTTTACATCGCACTTGAGAATATTGAATATATATAGTTAAATGAGGTAACCAAAGGATATATAAGCTGAATTTTGGAGGGAAGATTAAGAAAATAAGGCCAAAATTCAAGGGAGGATAAATTATTTTGATGATGCTTTCTAAGGTATGTTATTTACAGGTCATCTCACCATTTTCGCAATAATTTTTTTTATAGAATGATTCAGACTGTGAAATTGATAGGACATTGAGGAAACATATCCAAGTATCTATGGTAAAAATTTCAGCTTGTAGGTCATTGTATTTTTGGAGTTACACTCCGTAGAAAATAGGGTGTGTGGCTAGTCCTGAAACTAGTCTAAAACAGGTGTTTTGGGTAAAAACGTCATAAATTCTTCATAATAGGTCCAAATTTAGTATTAAAAAAAAAATTGTTATAGTACCGTCGATAGTATTCTGTGTAACATTTTAAGATCGATTCAACAAATATTACGTGCGGGGAATGCTCTACAAGGTCGCTCTCTGGAATAAACCAGAATTCAGCAAGGTATGCCATTTTTACAATAAATCCTTTTCTGAGAGGTTCCAAGTAGTAACACCTCGAGGAATTGCACAAAAAACAATGAATAAAATTTTGTACTATTTTAATATCTTTATTCATTACAGGTACATAGTTATGATTATTTCAAGTTAGGGTTGTTGACTAATCCCAAACTAGTCATGTGAGACTAAACAAAATTTTGATGAAAATGCTAGTCTCTTGTTGTGAAAGTTAAGGAAGGTTTGAAGGTATGCGATCATATACACTAGGTCTATTACAGAGTTACAAATCATATTTGGATGATGAAATGGATGAGGGATTTTGGTTAAGGTACATGTTGGGTACATGGTTGAGACAAGTAGTTGACAAGTTGACACATACATGAGGTGTATATTTGATGATGTTGGTACATATTGATAAGTCGTAGTTGATGAGTAGTTGACATATGAGTGGTACATACTTGGTACATGGTTGGATGCACGTTTCTATGGTACAGGTTGATTACAGGCTGTTTGGTACAGGTTGGTGCATGGTTGATGCACTTGTTTATGGTATAGGTTGATTACAGGATAAGGTACAGGTTGATGCATGGTTCATGTTTATTGGTACACATTTAAAGTGGTATATATCACAATGATAGTGTGACAATGGTTCCATCATTCTACTTCTACTTCAGGGCGGTTGGATGGGGCAAGGACAGGTCATTGTAGCCACCTTTTGGTTGTAGATGGAGAACATAGGGGGTTGTAGCCTCCTTCTGGTTGTAGCCAAAGAATAGGGGAGTTGGAGCTTCCCTCAGGTTCTAGCCTGAGAAACAAGGGGTTTGGAGCCTCCTTCCAGTTGCAGCTGGAAAACAAAGGAATTTGGTGCTTCCAATGAATGTAATTCTTCAAGACATATAAGAAAAATCATTATGTGGTTTTCTCCCACTTTGGGTTTCCACGTAAAACACGGGTGTATTGTGTATGTGTATGATTGTTCATTTGTTCATTTCTTATTTACTATGCATTTATTGGATGATAATTCTACATTGATATAAAACTTGGATTATATGGTTAAAAAGGATTAAATTTCTCTATTATTGATTCACTCCCCCTCTCAGTAATCCAACATTTCCATGAGTCATTATACTCCTTCGACCAATTCAAAGAGTGTCATCATACTTTTTCGTTCCAGTCAAAAATTACTTGTGGTCACACTATATTTTGGTATGCAATCTTCACATTATATTTGGATCATTTCCTCATTGAGTCAATGTTACCAAGTCAATTTTCATTCCACGCAATGTTCAAGGGAAGTATCAACCTTACAATCATTCTATAGTATTCATACCTGTGTCAGTTTTTCCTCATTTTCTCTATCATCATACATCATTATATTGTGTTAGTTTCATGTCGATGATGACGGATACATCAAGGTATTCCTTCGATGAGTCTTTTCCTATCGACTTCAACACATCATCCAAGAATTATACTTAGAAACCAATTAGTACCTTGGATCCTACATGCCTTAATGGTAGGTTTCCTCTCCTTTGACGGTAGGATTACCTCATTGGCCTTTGATCGAATGATTCCATAAGTGTTCTACTTCATCTCATTTATTCACATTCGTTGGAATGTACTAGCGTACCTTGGGATTCACTGACATCACTAATGATTTCCCTTGCACTTTTTAACGGTATACATCAATGATTAGTAATCAAGTGGTTTCTACCATGTTCAACATCAAAACATCTATTCACATGGTTAAAATCATATTGATTCGAGATTGGAATGAATATCCTGGGTCAGGCCCACACTGTTATATGCTTTACCCAGGTCGTGATCGAGTTTAAATCTTATTGATGTACAATGTCACATATATCCACTTTGTATTGGTCCATGGCTATGTTGTTATTATCATATTGTAGCTCCACTGTGTAAAATATCGTGGCTACAACTTGATCGAGTCATGGAAGTATGGATCCACATTGTATGTTTGGTGGCCATATCATTAGTCAATACTTTCATGGATCTTCAATGTATTGGTCGATGACCATGCTTTGAGTAAATTGTATTCTAGGGATAGGTATGCCTACCTTAGGGATGAAACATATATTAATATTGTTTGATGGTTTCATCTTCTACTAGGTTCTCCCACTCCAACACCCTTGCATTGAAGAATTTGTAAAGTGCTTCAACCATTTGTTTCTCTTCTGACCTCACACTTTAGGGGGAATCTATTACAAATCAAAATTCCACACTTAAGTATCTCACCCTAAGTGTTGAAAGAGTCATAAAAGTGTTGTATGGACCTTGGTAAGTGTCGCAAGTGTCATCAAGTGTCGTATGCACCTTACTAAGTGTCGCATGAAATTTTCTATGTGTTTCTATGTGTTTTAACCCCTTGAAATCATCAAAGAACATTTTCCATGATCCCTAAGTCATATTGGAGGACGAAAACCTTCATTTCAAGGCCACAAACACACTTTTTACCTAGAAAATTGACCATGTTTTGGGCATTTTTGAAGTGTAGTGCCACCCTGACCATGTTGGGGGAGGGCTACCCCATAGTTTAGTCCCCCCCTTACCTTATTTAGGGGTCTCTATGTTTTGAAAATAAAACTTTGACTCTAAATATAGAGGAGCACTACTTTTGGTTAGAGTAAAATTTGGAGAATCCCACCTCTTTCTAAGGGCCAAATCTTGGAAATGAGGTTGGTTTCAATTGAATGTTATCCTATGGAACTATTCTAGGATAAAATCCTAACCTAAAGGATCCATATCCTCAACTATCCCCAAATCTACTCATGATGGTTGAACCTCCTAAGCCTATAGAAGGAGGCCTTTCCAAGGTGAAATGAAGGAAGCTTTTAGATATCAAACTTATGATCTTGGTAGCATCGTGCAAGGGCTAGATGAGGATAACTTGGGGAGGTTGATGAAACTACATAAATCATGGTCTGTAAGTATTGCCTTTAGGTTATCATTTAATATACTTGACCTATTTCCTTCAAGCTTGTGTATTCTTGCATGTTCTTGTCTATTGTTCCTTCGATCTTTGCAGATGAATTTGTTTGATATAATATTGTAGAGTAAGAGTTCTTTATTTATCTTTGCTTTCTATTGAAGGTATTGGAGATCAATATCAGATTGGAGGTAGAGAGGACAAACTTCAAAACAAGGCACATCACACCCTTTCTCCCTCTCTCTTTATGATTGGTTAAACTGAATTCAAAGGGACGTTGGTGTCAATTTGTATTGTTTTTGTCTTGGTATAGGTGTATGTAATCCAAGGGAAATTTCACCTTTCCGCGAGGGAATATTTTTGTCACAATAGGCTTTGAGTTAGGTATTAAAAAAAAACATCAAAAACCAACTCATTCAAGACAACCATAAATAAAACATCAAACCTTGTAGCCACATATGATCATCATGCAATTTAGAATCTAAAAAAGGTCTTAAGATAAGGTTTCAATTCCATTATATAAATGTCAAAAAAACAACATATGTCAAGAAGAATTATGAGGAAATTTGGAATCATAAGATCAAAAGGGTTAATCGACCTCCATAAAATAAAACATCAATCAAGATCAAACCCCCAACTCCCTCAAGGTATGAAAAGAATTAGCATTAGACTCAAGCAATAGAGGGCTAGGCATTAGGGATGAAATTTTAGTAGGGGGCCCTTTTCCTTTCACCTTAAAAATCAAAAGTAAAGGGGGGTTGTTGTGGCCTCAACAAATGGGGACACACTAAAGGAACTAGTTATCTCTATTAGTAGAATTCTAGGGTCTTTAGTTGATCCGTCAGGATTTTTCGAAATGACTTATGGTTGAGTTTTTAATTGCATGCATTAATTGACCATTGGGAAACTTAACGAAAGAACGAGAAAAGAAAAGGAATTATACANCCATTAACATATTTGCAGATCTGAAATGCAATGAAAAACAACAAACCATAATGCACAAGTTTGATAACGGAGTTCGGCACAACTTTGCCTACGTCTCCGGGCCTTTTCTCTGTGAGGGAGGCTTCTTTATTTCTGTTCGAAAGATTAATAGTACATCTTTACAATGCCGAATGGATTCCAGACTGATCTGGTCATGTTCGCCCAGATCTCTAGAATCTTTCACAACTTACGGCACCTGAAACGGATGTCCCGAGCTCTCATAAATCGTCCGACAGCATCTCCCCCTCAACAGCTTCCCTGCCTCAAACTGGCTTTGACTTGGATTTGCCTTAGCATCTTTGCTCTCAAAAACCATCCAAAATCTCTCCAAAGGCTTGTCCTTGGCCTCAAAATGGCCTTGGTTAAATAGTGGGAAAGTTGGTTGCTCATCCCCAACTTCCTCTCAAAAATTAGGCTCTAAAAAAGCCCAATAACTCCCAATTACATTAAAAAATGGGCTAATTACATTTAAATTAGCCAAAAAGTGGTTAAAAACCCACTTTATAACTAGAAAATAGTTAATTTTGGGCTTAGCCCCTTAACCTGGGCACACGCCCCCTTCAAACGGTCACATTAACAGCCATATGGCCATGCGCTAGCCGATAGGCTAAGCACTGGCCCCCTCCGTATTGGCGCTAGCACCCGGTCTCATGGCTTAGGGCATATAACCGCGGGCTTATAACTTAACCAACCGTTGCAACCACTTATCCCCGCTCTCCTGGTTGATCATATGACACGACATAAAACCGTGGTTTACATTGCATTTCCCACGCCAACATTCGCGCTCGGGCATATAGTGTGGTCCCATACAATGTAACCGGGGTCGGGGCTAAGCCCCGGCCCGACCCCCCCGCCGCATAACACAACATACAAACTTAAATACAAAAACACCCGCATTCATAATAAGAGACATGCGATGGTATAGTGGTCGGATTGTTGTTGTAAAGTCGTCGGCAATGGGGAGGTCCGGGGTTCGAATCCCCCGAGCCCCAAAAAGTTTTGACATAGCCCTCATTGGCTAAACCCGGGGTGCCACATGGCAGCCCGTGATTGGGCCACGTGGCACCTTACCATTTTCCCAAAGCATGCCACGTGTCAACCGTTGATTCAACGAAGACAACCAACCAGATCATGCCACTTGTCAACCGCTAATTGGCCCACGTCACTGCCACGCGTCGCTGCCACGTCACTTGTCGTACGATGTTGATGTCATCCGCCACGTACGCTGCTGACATCATCCCGTGCCACATGTCACCCTTCCAGTGGTGACACGTGTCACCTCGGTATTGGTCCAACCGTACACCCAAAACGCCAAATCTTCCTGACATGTGTCACTGCCTGAGGCTGCCACGTGTCCTGTACGGACCTGCCACGTGTCGTCGTACGGACCTGCCACGTGTCATCCCCTGGTGCTTCCACGTCACCTGTACGGACCTGCCACATGTCCTGTATGGACTGACACGTGTCCTGTACGAACTGTACGGACAGGTACAGTCAGCATCCAAAATTTTGCCTGTTTGGCTTGGCAGACAGAATGCGATATCTTCTTCATACGGACTCCGTTTGACATAAATATTATACCACCAGAATCAAGAAGACGAGACGAACACAATAGTGTTGGTTTCATCATATTCTGATCACTTTCATTTTTGAGCATTTTTCATGCCCTGTCAAGCTTCTGAATCCGATTTCGGATCACACCTCCCAACAATAAGACCTTTTGGTCCCCAAAAGGTTACTGACCACTCGACAAGCTCGGGATAGGCCACCCGGCTTTCTCTTTGTCTCTGAAAGATGATTACATCAAGGGAAGCAAAACACAATGAAGTTGAGACATCCACTTCTGGCAGAACCAAGTGACTGCTTTCTTTCGTTCATGGTGTTCTTCTTGCTTCGCTGGTAATCCGTCCTCCTTCGTGGGTACGTGCAAAATCCTTTTGTCCTTCCTTGGACGAAGCTCTGGATTAAGCTTCCAACAACTAGCCTTTTGATGTCCACTCTTGCTGCAAAACGTACAACGATTTTTTGGCATCCAGACTTGTTTAACCTTCTCCTTCTTCCGTTGTGGACTTGAGCCTTTATGTCGTGTTTCCTGCTTGGACGACATAGGTTTCCTGTACAAAGTTTGTCTCTTCCAACACTTGGCAACACAATGCTTAGGTGAAAGACAATAAGCACATGGATAAAGTTTCCACAAGTTCCGGTTTACTTGATTATGCTTGTTATAATCAAAAGGAGAATTAACAAAAACATGACCATTATACCTTCCATGCTGATCTTCACTTTTCTTTGGAGACGACTTGCATTCACTACTGCAACCCTGAAGTGATGCGCCATTTCCTTTTGTGAAGTGTTCTTGCAATGTCTTAAGTTGGCCATTTGAAGCTTTACTTGCCTCCGAAGTTTTGGAACCCATCTTGGAAGACTCTCCAAGGTCCCCTTTGTCATATCCCAATCCTAAGTATCGAGGCCTTTCCTCAACCTCAATAGGATGTACAATGCCTTGACCTCGACATCCAAGGCCCTTTCCTTTTTCATAACCCATCTTGGTTAATATTCTCAAACCTACACCTTTTGTGTGTTTTTCGAATTCACCAAAACCAACTTGATGAGTATGAGGAATATTTGATGAGAAACCTTCACTGCATACCTCAGATATGTTGTCTGAAACAGATGTAGAAGGCACTTCCTTCAATGCTTCTTTTCCTTTGTTGTACTTTGAATCTTTCACTTGAACCGTGCTCTTTCGTTCCAAGTAGTCTTCGTACAACACCTTCACCATCTCGGCCATGGAAAACACCGAATCTCTGAACTCCTTCTCGTCTTGAGAAAGTCCTTCTGTAGATGCCATTTTCCTCTCTTCCCTGGCTAACATGCAAACTCAATTCCAAACGTCAACTAGCTCTGATACCTCTTGATCCGTCAGGATTTTTCGAAATGACTTATGGTTGAGTTTTTAATTGCATGCATTAATTGACCATTGGGAAACTTAATGAAAGAACGAGAAAAGAAAAGGAATTATACAGCCATTAACATATTTGCAGATCTGAAATGCAATGAAAAACAACAAACCATAATGCACAAGTTTGATAACGGAGTTCGACACAACTTTGCCTACGTCTCCGGGCCTTTTCTCTGTGAGGGAGGCTTCTTTATTTCTGTTCGAAATCTTAATAGTACATCTTTACAATGTCGAATGGCTTCCAAACTGATCTGGTCATGTTCGCCCAGATCTCTAGAATCTTGGACAACTTACGGCACCTGAAACGGATGTCCCGAGCTCTCAAAAATCGTCCGACAGCATCTCCCCCTCAACAACTTCCCTGCCTCAAACTGGCTTTGACTTGGCTTTGCCTCAGCATCTTTGCTCTCAAAAACCGTCCAAAATCTCTCCAAAGGCTTGTCCTTGGCCTCAAAATGGCCTTGGTTAAATAGTGGGAAAGTTGGTTTCTCATCCCCAACTTCCTCCCAAAAATTAGGCTCTAAAAAAGCCCAATAACTCCCAATTACATTAAAAAATGGGCTAATTACATTTAAATTAGCCAAAAAGTGGTTAAAAACCCACTTTATAACTATAAAATAGTTAATTTTGGGCTTAGCCCCTTAACCTAGGCACGCGCCCCCTTCAAACGGTCACATTAACAGCCATATGGCCATGCGCTAGCCGATAGGCTAAGCGCTAGCCCCCTCCATATTGGCGCTAGCACCTGGTCTCATGTCTTAGGGCATATACCCACGGGCTTATAACTTAACCAACCGTTGCAACCACTTATCCCCGCTCTCCCGGTTGATCATATGACACGGCATAAAACCGTGGTTTACATTTCATTTCCCGCGCCAACATTCACGCTCGGGCATATAGTGTGGTCCCATACAATGTAACCGGGGTCGGGGCTAAGCCCCGGCCCGACCCCCCCGCCGCATAACACAACATACAAACTTAAATACAAAAACACCCGCATTCATAATAAGAGACATGCGATGGTATAGTGGTCGGATTGTTGTTGTAAAGTCGCCGGCAATGGGGAGGTCCGGGGTTCGAATCCCCCGGGCCCCAAAATTTTTTGACATAGCCCTCATTGGCTAAACCCGAGGTGCCACGTGGCAGCCCATGATTGGGCCACGTGGCACCTTACCATTCGCCCAAAGCATGCCACGTGTCAACCGTTGATTCGACGAAGACAACCAACCGGATCATGCCACTTGTCAACTGCTAATTGGCCCACGTCACAGCCACGCGTCGCTTCCACGTGACTTGCCATACGATGTTGACGTCATCCGCCATGTACGCTGCTGATGTCATCCCATGCCACGTGTCACCCTTCCAGTGGTGACACGTGTCACCTCGGGATTGGTCCAACCGTACGCCCAAAACGCCAAATCTGCCTGACACGTGTCACTGCCTGAGGTTGCCATGTGTTCTGTATGGACCTGCCACGTGTCCTGTATCGACTGACACGTGTCCTATACGGACTGTACGGACAGGTACAGTCAGCATCCAAAATTTTGCCTGTTTGGCTTGGCGGACAGAATGCGATATCTTCTTCATACGGACTCCGTTTGACATAAAAATTATACCACCGAAATTAGGAAGACGAGACAGACGCAATGGTGTTGGTTTCGTCAGATTCCGAGCACTTTCATTTTTGAGCATTTTTCATGCCCTGTCAGGCTTCTGAATCCGATTTCGGATCATTAGTTCATATCTAAATTTTAAATATAAGCTCAACAAATTTCAGGAAATTTTTGTATAATCATGGGTACCACAATGATACCAAATTCATCAAGTATATAACCCAAAATTTCTAGTACTTGTAATCTAACATGCCTTTTTCAAAGAGCCAAATGATGAGGTAAATTATTTTACTAGATACACACTTTATACTAGCATTGGTTCAACCGTGGTTTTTCACTTTCTAGGACAAGCAAACATCTACATAATTGTGTTCCTCATCTTTCTTTTCCTCACATTTCTTCATTGTTCGCGAGCATCCATAGCCCCTATGAAGTTGCCTTAGTACCATACAAGCATATCCCCACTGCCAGCAAGAATCAATAGCCCTGACAGGTTTATTTGTACTTCCCACACTATTAATAGTGTTTTCAACTTCCCTTTTATTTCAGAATATGCTCACCCTTTTATATTTATATATAGATATGTATATGCACATAAGGTGTGAAGGAAGCGGGGTGATATGATATTTGCTTTGATTTGTTGAGTAGATGTTATGCATTTTAGTTTAACCCACAAGTGTCCCCCAAAAACATCATATTATTGGCCATTTTATTAATATGAAGTGAATGGAGCTCAAAGAAAAATCTAGATAGAAACTTTCCTATACTTATGGATTATCATGGTACTCTCAACAAAAATGTGTGTTCCCCCACAACTATCAGTCCATACCTACAACTAAGAAGTTCTTGAATTTCCATTCAGATAGAGCACCTCATGCATATTATGACTTGTAAAAAAATTCTTCAGTATGTAACCAGAATTGGACCAGTCCCTTACTCAACTTTAAAGACTAATACTCAAGAAAACTAAGAAGTCAAATCATCTCAGCGAACATACCGACATTCAAATTAAAATATGGAAACAATATGTACAAGAAGAAAGTAAGCACTAAAACTGAAGTCAATTCTTGAAAAATAGAACTAAAATAAATGAAGCCTAAAGCTACAATGCCATTCATCAAGGAAGAATGAAAACTAGCTGAAAAATAAGAAGAGAAAACAACAAGAAATAATAAATCTAGTGCCAACAACAGAGAAAGTGTTTTTAGTGAAATCTTGGAAAGAAAGCCGAGGGAAATAATTAGTCAAGAAATTTTACCCATTCAACATAAAACCTAATAAAAATATTCTCAAGGTAAATATTGGAAATGAAGAATAAGGGAGATTACAAGAATCAATAATCTAGTGAAACAATTTGCAACACAATCCTCCAATCTGATTGTCGCATACAATTTAATTTTCATTTAGCACAACAAAACAAGCTTTCGAGAATCTATAAAAATGGGTTAATGGATAAATTTAGTTAGAACAATTTTTCAAAAAACAATTACATGAAACATTCACAAAACCTATAAGCTCTCAATATTTATTGACATAAGCAAGTCCTTCACATATTTGAAAATAATCATTTTTTAACAACAACAATTACATTTCATATTTCTCACCAAAGCGTTGATTCCTCTTTGTCATGAAAGATGTTATTAATACCAAACATTTAGATGATTCCATATGATAATGCAAATAAGAGATATTACAACTATGGAGGTCATCAACTAGATTGAAAAAAAAAATGTGGATACATGAATGAAACTATATTTTTGATCATCTATTGAGTTGGTGACAATCTTGGTTGATTAAAAAATGTTGCAAAGGAATCCGAGAAACGAAGTTTAGATTAACACTTCCCTAAGTTTCTTTCATTTCGAGAGAAAAAATTCTAAGTTGTTGGTTGGACAAGCCATTTCCCAACTTACATAACAAAAGAGAATGTAGGATCAACTATTAGATAGTAAGAGAAAAACTCTTCCTCTAAATGAATAACTTATTAAAATGAAATTAAACAAAAAGTAAAAATAAAGATCAAAATTAAACTCATCCTAAGCAGAGCATGCAAAGCTAATGCAAAATTGAACCATATTGGTTGTCATAAAACTTATAAAAAATCTAATGCATCCAACAAGCATGAATTTGATGTCCATTCATAAAAATATCATATCCTTCTTCTTGAAAAATAAACACCACATGCTTTCACACAATATTTGCTTCGACATGAGACTTAGTGTCATGATTGTTGTGATATTTGGATCCCTTAGACACGTTATCTTGTTCCTATAAACCGAATCAATCAAATATGAATATAACCATAAGACTTCAATTCCATCCATCTCCTGAAGATACATGTCCATTACCAATCTCGGTCATGCTTACACGATAAATAAAAATCTGATTCCAAAACATAATTCTTGCAAGCCAGTGAATTTACTTTCTCTTGTTATTAATGATAATAAAGTGAAATATTTGTATGATAATTTTCAACATTATGAGAGGCAAGAGGAAATCACTATGTAAATGATAGAAATTAAGGCACTTTGATAATGTGTAAATAATCTCATATCATAGCCTAGATATATTGATGATTCCCCCGTTATAAATGAAAGATATCATTGGAAATCATAATTGAATTAAATGACCAAAACCTAATTAATTTCTAATGAGGTGATGCTTGGCATGATGGAAAATTCCATGAAATTGATACCCTCAAGTTCCCCAAGAGTGTTCCAAACAGATAAATGATAAATTTCACTTCCTTGATCTTACATATATCATGGAATATGAAGAAAATGAAATGAAAGAGAAGAGTATGTAACTTGTGTCTCTTCTGGATAGGTTTTTTATTCAAAAGAATGAGACATATGTCCCCGAAAACAAAAACAACAAACTCATGAGTAAGAGGGATCAAATAATAGATGTTCCAACATAATCCAAACATGCTTATCTTCCCAAGTTATGAATCAACTGATTTTTTATTCAAGGAATGTTGAAGAGTGTGGGGCCCAATAGATTGATGAGTTGCATCCTAAGAAATCCATATCTTGAAACTTATTATCATGGCTAAGATAAAAACAAATGTTGAGAACTTGAAATTTAGAATCTTAGAAGTTGCATGGCCATTTTTCATCAAGGTATTTACAACTCCCAAGTATTTGAATGATTTCAACACTTCATATAAGAGGAAAGTACTAAGACATGAAAAACAATTAGATCAATCATGAATGTAACCATAATGAGTGACCCAAAATCAGCAAACCCAAGAGATGAAAAGATACTCTTCAAGAAACAAACATGTTTGAAATACCCCATTGAATTGGCAGTAGTATGATTGAGTCTTTGGTCAATCAGTGAATTAGGGAAAAGTATATTGTTTCTCAAGAAATTTTTGAAAGAGATTATCAACAAAAAGATTTAGTATAAGAGTATTTTCCATAGTGTTAAAACATGCATCTAGATAGTCTAAAAGAATATATCTCCCTGATGTGTATAAGATGAAACTTGGACTAAGAAAGATGCAAGATCAAAGATAAACTCCTCCTTGAAAATAACAACTAAATAGAGCATGAGATATGCACATCCAAAGTCGAAAAATAAAAACTAGAAGTATTGAAATAAAATAACTCAAAAGAAGTAAAAAATCAGCTAAGCTCACTATGCTAAGAAAAATATATACGTGAAATTATGTTGGTTGAAAGTAACCAAAGAAAAATAGCCAATGTGAAAGCAACCATTTGGATAATTCCAAAACCATGATAAAAAAAAATCTAAAGAGATTACAAGGAATTGGAGTGGGCTTAATTTTAGATGGGGAGAATTTAATAGTCATTATTTCCATTCACTAAGTATGGAACAACGAGATCAACACTCTAATTTAATCAATGAAAAATTTAGTGCTAATTTTTCTAATTTAATATGAAAAATTTCATATTAGAATCATGTATATATGAATGTGGGACAAAGTTTAGTGCTAATTTTGACTACAATAGGGATTAAATTTAGTATTCTTTATTTAAAATGTCCCACTTTTAAGATGGTACAATGCTTGAAGAAGATTTGACATGATGA
This sequence comes from Picea engelmannii, assembly GCA_009831015.1. Taxonomy (NCBI): domain Eukaryota; kingdom Viridiplantae; phylum Streptophyta; class Pinopsida; order Pinales; family Pinaceae; genus Picea; species Picea engelmannii. The sequence goes on along the minus strand of ML779641.1, from coordinate 943,017 downwards.
ACATGCATAAAATCAATGATCTGAAAAATTACCCCAACATATAGGAAGTTTTGAGAATGAAAATAAGATATTTTTTCCCATATACAAAAATAAATTCAAAAATCCATTCAAGGGAAAAATTAGCACGGAAGCCTTCTATTTCTTTCCACCTTCTATGAGAATTTCATGTATTGTTCAAAAAATAGTAAAACAAAAGGCAAACGGAAAACTTATTAAAAGACTTGAAAGAAAAGCTAATACTATGCGAAAAAAATAGACTTATCCTATTCTATCCTACTCATATCCTACGCTACAATGGATAAAAAGATGGACTATGTAAATGTAGAATGTCAATGTATCCATCCATATAATCCCAAGCCTGCAAACACATGTTCATGACAAACGATTTGTAGCAGAACTTGGACTAAAAATAGAGTAAAACTCTATCCACCATTAAAACTTGAAAAATTCTATCCAAACTTGAAAAATTAAAACTTGAAAAAATCTATCCATTGTATTAAAATTTTCACAGTGATAATTCATGGGAACATTAGTTGAATAATATCCATCCAACCATGCTTCAATTCTATCATTAAATATTGTATTACTATCATAGAATTTATGGAGGGGGTTTAGGGGAAAGTAACATACCAAATTAGAACTGTACATAGACTTTGTGTAAAGTGTGCTCAGTGAGAGAATATTCAGGATAATGAAGTTTTTTATCCTTGAAGAAAAACCAAAAGAATGAGGGCCTGACATAATCATTAGTGTAAACCAAATTTCCTCATTGTCTTGGCAAGCCTCCCAAGGATCATACTTCAAGAAACCATCCATTTCAAATAAATTAGTGAACTCAAATGATATATATGTTGGATTACTGAGAGGGGGGGGGGAGTGGGTGAATCAGTAATAGCGTAATTATAATCCTTTTTCTCCAAATAATCCAAGTGTTATATCAATGTAGAATTATTATCCAATAATGAGCAATAAAAAATGAACAATCACATACATACACAGTACTCTAGTGTTTTACATGGAAACCCAAATCGGGAGAAAACCACAGAATGTTTTTTCTTATATGTATTGAAGAATTACATTCATTAGAAGCACCAACTTCCTTTGTTTTCCAGCTACAACTGGAAGGAGGCTCCAACCCCCTAGTTTCTCAGGCTACAATCTGAGGGAAGATCCAACTCCCCAATTCTATGGCTACAACCAGAAGGAGGCTACAACCCCCTAAGTTATCTAGTTACAACCGGAAAGTGGTTACAACCACATGTCCTTGCCCTGTCCAACCATCCTAAAGTAAAAGTAGAATTATGGAACCATTGTCACACTATCACTATGAGATATATCGATATAAACATGTACCAATAAACCTGAACCACGAATCAACCGTGCATCGACCTGTACCTCAACCTGTAATCAACCTGTACCATAAACAAGTGCACCAACCATGCACCAACCTATACCAAACAATCTGTAATCAACCTGTACCATAAACAAGTGCATCAACCATGCACCAACCTATACCAAACAATTTGTAATCAACCTGTACCATAAACAAGTGCAACCAACCATGTACCAAGTATGTACCAATCATGTGTCAAGTACTCATCAACTATGACTCATCAATATGTACCAACATCATCAACTATACACCTCATGTATGTGCCAACTCATCAACTACTTGTCTCAAGCATGTACCCAGCTTGTACCTCAATGAAAATCCCTCATCAATTTCATCATCCAAATATGATTTGTAACTTTGTAATACACCTAGTGTATCTGATCACATACCTACAAACCTTCCTTAACTTTAACAATGAGAGACTAGCATTTTCATCAAATGTTTCTTTAGTCTCACAAGACTAGCTTTGGATTAGTCAACAACCCTAACTTGAAATAATCATAAATTTGTACCTATAATGAATAAAGATCTGAAACTGATACACAATGTTCTTCAGTGTTTTTTATGAAATTCCTCGACGTGTCACTACTTGGAAGCTCTCGAAAAAGGAGTTATGGAAAAAATGGCACACCTTGCTGAATTCCGGCTTATTCTAGAGAGCGACCTTGTAGAGAGTGCCCCACACATAATATTTATTGAATTGATATGAAAATATTAAACAGAATACTAAATATTGTACTCTAACCAAAACATTTTGTCTTACTAAATTTGGATCTGTTATGAATAATTTATGACGTTTTTACCCGAAACACCTGTGTTTGACTAGTTTCGGGACTAGCGAGAAACCCTATTTTCCACGGAGTGTAAATACAAAAATACAACGATCCACAAGATGAATTTATTACCACGGATACTTGGATATGTTCCCTCAATGGAATAGAAATTTCATGGTCTGAATCATTCCATAAAAAAGTTTATTGCGAAAATGGTGAGATGACCTGAAAAAAACATACCTTAGAAAGCATCATCAAAAGAATTTATCCTTCCTTGAATTCCGGCCTTCTTTTCTTCACTTTCCTCATTAATTCGGCTTATATATCCTTTGGTTACCTAAAAAACCTATAAGTATTCAATATTCTCAAGTGTGATTCAAATTAGAGCTCCTTTCCTCTTATTAATACTCTCCAAGTAGCTTCCTTAAAAAAATCTTCTAGGTCGCTTTGCCCACTTTCCTTATTTTAGGGTTAACCACTTCTAATTTCTCCATTAAATTTATTATTTAAATAATTTATTTTGTATTCACTTTGAATTATAGTACACTCATCACTTCACTTTATTATTTACCTTCTAAAATCTCTTAAACCACTTTGACTACTTTGACCTTTTGGGGCTTCAAGCCAACATATGAGGGTCCTCCAACTTCGTAAGGCCATAAATCTCAAACCGTGAGGAGTTATGTGATGTTCCACATACCACCAAAAATGGCATGACATGTAATATCCATATAGAATAGTATTACCTGCAAATATATCAAAAATCATACTGTTATCCATAAAACAAACTTGGGTCCATTACCCAAACCTGGGTTCTCCAACTTCACATGGCCATAACTCTCTAACTGTGAGGAGTTATGTGACGTTACACATACCACCAGAAATGGTGTGACAAGCACTATGCATCTAGGATATTTTCACTAAAAAATTCAATGTCCTTCATCTCATTATTCCACCATTAAGCATGGGTTCTCTCACTCCGCAAAGCATCTTCCCGTGAGGGCTTTCACCATAAGGGGACCACTTTAGAGTTCATCCATATTTACTTCTTATCAACCATGACAATACAATAATTATTCATATTTACATTAAACAAACTTGGGTTCATTACCCAAACCTCTATGCTACGGGGCTTTCTTCAAGGGTTGACATCAATGACAACCAACCTTAATCAACAATATCCCTCTTTGGCATTGATGGAAACACTCTGATGCGACACTGAAATCATATCACTCATGCTCTGCAACACTACAATCATATCACTCATGCTCCCCCTAAAACCATGCCTCTGTCCTCTGCATCTGATAAATCTCCCCCCCCCCTTTTCATCAATGGCAAAGGTATCTTTCCATCCGGGGCTACACCCCCTAACTAAATTGTCCTCTTATGGTGCTTCCTTATGTAAATATAAGACATATAAGATAAGCATTCAAAAAACATTCATTTTGGAGTGGAAATAACTCCAAGTATTTGGCGAAGATATTCAAAGGCTTCCCGTGGAAATGGTTTTGTGAAGATGTTTGCCACTTGTTCTTTTGTTCCCACATACTCAACTCTAATGTTCTTTTTTGCAACCTACTCCCGTAGAAAGTGATACTTGATTGGAATGTTCTTCATCTTGGAGTGCATCAAGGGGTTCTTAGAGATACTGATGGTGCTTGTATTATCACAATAGACTGGAATGGGCTCATCATACTCAACCTGTATATCTGTTAGAGTTTGTTTCATCCAAAGAACCTGTGTACAAGTTGATGTTGTTGTAATATAATTTGCCTCGGCTATAGATAAAGATACTGATGATTGTTTATTTCTTAGCCATGATACCAAACACTCACCTAAGTAGAATGTTGCTCCACTGGTACTTCGTCGGTCATCAATACAACCTGCCCAATCTACATTTGTTTAGTCAATAGGTGATAGATTGTTTCCTTTTGGATACCATAATCCAAACTCTTGTGTTCCTTTGAGATATCTGAAAATACTCTTTAATGATAATACATGTGATTCCTTTGGTGCTGCTTGAAATCGTGCCACCTGTCCAACTGCCTACATTACATCTAGTCTGTATGTTGTCACATATATTAGTCTACCAATCATTGACCTGTATTTCCTCTGATATGTAGACTTTGAATCATCATCGTTGCTCAACTTGCAACTGGTTTGCATGGGAGTGATAAATGGTTTGCAATCTTCCATTCCAAACTTCTTTAACATTTCTCTGATATACTTGGTTTGGGAAATAAAAATTCCTTGGTTTCTTTGACATATCTGAAGTCCCAGAAAGAAAGATAGTTCTCCAAGTAACGACATTTCAAATTCATTATGCATATCTTTTGCAAATTTATGGCTTAACCTGTCATCATCAATACCAAAAATAATATCATCAACATAAACTTCAACTAATAAAATATTACCTTGACTTACCTTGATGTAGAGGTTGTTGTCTGCACTTCCTTTTATGAACCCTGCCTGATGTAGATACTTATCCAGTCTAGAGTACCATGCTCTAGGATCATGTTTTAGACCATACAAGGCCTTCTTTAATTTACACCCATAATCTACGTTCTCTTATAGTTGAAATCCTTCTGGTTGTTCAATGTAGACTTCTTCTTCAAGTTCCCCATTCAAAAAAGATGATTTTATGTCCATCCGATACACTTTAATATTTTTGGAGCATGCATAAGATAAAAGAAAACAGATTGCTTCCATTCTGGCAACTCGGGAAAATGTCACTTCAAAATCGATTCCTTCAATCTGTGCATATCCTTTACATACCAATCTAGTTTTGTTCCTTGTAACATGTCCATATTCATTCAATTTATTCCTAAAGACCCACTTTGTGTCGATCACATTCTTATTCTTTGGTCTTGGAACCAGTTCCCAAGTGTCATTTTTTTCTATTTGATCCAATTCTTCATTCATGGCCTTATTCCAAAATTTATCCTTGTTGGCTTCTTCAAAACAATTTGGGTCAATTGTAGATAAGAGTGCTAGATGTGTTTGTTCTGGTGAGCAGATTTTTCTTCTAGTCTCAACTCCTGCGTCTTTGTTTCCAATAATCTAATCTGAAGGATGATTCTTCGATACTCATTTTCTAGGTGTCTTTGGAGATACTTGTTAAACTTTCTCTCGTGTTTTTGTAGGATTCTCTTCGTCTTCCTCTTCTACTTCATCTTCTGCTTCTTCCTCAAAAAGTTGTTCCATTGATTTTTTTTCTTCTTCCTTTGATTCTGGTCCACTTGTTTCATCAATTGTTACTTTGATGCTTTCCACAACTTTGTTCAATATTAGATTGTAACACTTGTATGTTTTCCTTGTACTTGAGTAACCAACAAGTACTCCTTTGTCCACACGAGAGCCAAACTTTCCCATTCTTCCATCTTCTCTTTTGATGTATCATTTGCTTCCAAAAACTCTGAAGTGCTTCACATTTGTTGGTCTTCCTTTCCATAGCTCATAGGGAGTTTTATTAGTGTTGTTTCTGAGCATTAATCTATTTTGAATGTGAACTGTTGTATGCACTTCCTGTGTCCAAAATATGTCTGTCAATTTGGAATCCATTAGCATTGTTCGAGCCATTTCCTGTATTGTCTTGTTCTTTCTTTCAACAACTCCATTCTGTTGGGGTATCCTAGCAACAAAAAATTGCCTTTTTATTCCATGATTGTTGCAGTAGTCCATAAATTCTTTTGAAGTGAAATCTCTTCCGTTATCAAATCTCAAGCATTTGATTCTTGAATCCATCTCATTTTCAACCATTTCCTTGTAGATATTGAAGTTTTCAAAAGCTTCTGACTTGTTCTTGAAAAAGAAAACTACAGTCATTCTTGTATAATCATCAATTAATAACATAAAGTATCTCTCACCTACTAAGCCCTTTGTTGTAGTTGGTCCAACTAGATCAGTATGCACAATTTCCAGTGGTCTTGTTGTTGAACATTCCTTTGATTTGAACATGGTCTTTGTTTGCTTTCCTTGTTGACAATGCTTGCATAAAGTGTTGGTTGGCGTCATGATCTGGGGAATTTCTCTGATTGCTTCTCTTTTGTTGACTTTGACAAGGTTATCAAAATGCATGTGACCCATTCTTCTATTCCATAGCCAACTTTCATCTTCCTTTCCTAGACAACACTTTTCATTTCCATTTTCACTTAGCAAATATATGTTATTTTAAGTTCTTGCAGTTGTATTGACCAATTTCCCTGAAACTTCTCTTCTTATCTCACACTTTTGTGAATCGAAAGTAACTTTATGACATTGGTCACACATTTAACTCACACTTAGAATATTATGTTTCATATCTTCTACTAGTAGAACATTTTGTGCCTTTTCATTCTTGTTCCCAATTCAGATTGTTCCTTCTCCAATGATTTTGGCTGAATTATCATTTCCAAAGGAGACTGGTCCATTTCTTTTCTTTTGCAATGTAAGAATTTTTTCTCTATCACCTGTCATGTGTTTTGAACACTCATTGTCAACATACCAACCGTGTTTCTTTTGCTTAGCTTGTAGAGCGACTGTGCATTCTTCATTGATATATTGATCTTTCTTTCTTATTCATGTCATTTTATGAGGTTCTTGTCTGTGACTGTTTTTATTTTGTTGAGGTTCTTTAGGAGGGACTGGCATTCTGCAATCTTTGTCCACATGTCCAAAATTGTTATATTTGTAACATTCCACTTCAGTGCTCAAAGATTCAAACCTATTGTAACTTCTTCTTTGTGTTTCACTAGGTCTTCTTGAATAACCCCTTTGTGTATGACTCTCAAAGTTTTTATTGTTCCTGTTGTTAGCTCTGCAATTCACATCTTTATGTCCAAAATTATTACATGCATAACATAAACCAAAAAATATAGTTTGATACTTGGGAGTTGAAGATCTTTTGAAAGGAGGTTCTCTTATGAATCCTTCTTCTTCTTGAGGCCCACCTGTCTGTTGTTGATTCTGAAATTTGAATCTTCTCGATGGAGGAGTGTACCTATAATCTTCCTTGTATATCTACCTATCCCCTTTGATTGTTTCTGCATAGCTTTTTGGATTTGTCTCTTTCTCTGTTGTTTTGGAGATTGATCATTTTCTGTCTGATTGTATCCAAGTCCAGACTTGTCAAGATGATATTTTTGACTGTTGATAATGTCATCCAAAACTTTTGAGCTATTCTGCAGATTTTTCTTTTGAATATCCTTTCTTAGTGTGACAATCTCTACTTCCAAGTTTCCAATGATCTTGTCCTTTCCTTCTAGCTTTTTTTGGAGTGCTTCTTCAATTCTTTTATCTTCTTCTATTTGAACCTTCAATTTTGTGATCATTTGTTCTAGTTCTCGAGTGTCCTTTTTATTGTCTAGTTCTACTTGTAGTTTCTTGTTTGTCTTCTTCTCTCTTCTGGTAACTTCTATGGCACACATGAATTCTTCTCGATAGTCAACTTCTGCCTCTTCAATTTCTTCTTCGACTTCTTCATATCCTTCTTCGGCTTATTCATATTCTTTTTCAGAGTCTTCTTTGTTAGAGTCTTTTACTGCCATGAATAGAACTCTTCATGTCTCACTGTCACTGACTTCATCTTCATCTAATGATGAGTTGTCTTCTTTGGTGCATAATATTTTCTTGAAAACTTTCTTTGTAGTTCTTTTGCCTTTATATGTGTGTTTTCCTTTTGAGTAAACTTCATCATTTTTCTTTTTCTTATGAGGACATTTGTTAGAAAAATGACCAATAGCATCACAATTAAAACAAGTTAAAGGAATCTTACCTCTATACCTACCGTTGGTTCCCTTGTTCAGTCTTTTAACGAAGTTGTCCACTTCTTCATCATCTTATGAGACGTCATTGTTGCTGCTATATTCTTCTTCTTGTTGTTTCTTTTTCTTTGATCTTTTGGATGCTTTGAAGACTTCTTCTTTAACATCTGGATTTTCCTGTTCAGTTCTCATTTCATATGTTGTGAAGATTCCATGCAGTTCATCCATGCTTATTGAGTTTAGATATGATATTTCTTCTAGTGTTGATATCTTAGAGTTGAATCTTATAGGAAGAGATCTTAGTACCTTTTAAACAATTACAGATTCTTCGATTTATTCTCCCAATCCTATGATTGCATTCACTGTTTCATCGACTCGTAAGAAGTAGGCTGCAATATTTTCATCTTCCTTCATTTTTAGTTGTTTGAACTGACCTCTGTAAGTTTGAAGCTTTGTTTCTTTGACCTTTGTATCTCCTTCATAAATATTTTGAAGCTTGTCCCAAATCTCTTTAGTGGATTTACAATGTGCAATTTTGGTGAATAATGTATCACTAAGACCATTCAAAAGTGCATTTTTGGCTTTGGAATTATTCTCACCAAGTTTCACTGCTTTGTCATTTGTTGGTGAAACTTCTGGTGATGTGTATCCATCTACAATTGATTGCCAAACTTTAAATCCTTGTGATTTTATATATGTCTTCATCCTTATGCTCCAAAAAACATACTTTTGTCCATCACATTATGGTATTCCATTTTTGTACAAGTTTTTGCTCTCCATGATCTACCTTTCAGTGGTTAAAATGATTTCTAAAGGAACCTTCCTTGATACCAATTGTTTGATTACTGAG
>ML779641.1:883162-934251 GCA_009831015.1 Picea engelmannii | reverse complement strand
GGGGGGGGGTGAATCAGTAATAGTGTAATTATAATCATTTTTTCTCCAAATAATCCAAGTGTTATATCAATGTAGAATTATTATCCAATAATGAGCAATAAGAAATGAACAATCACATACATACACAGTACACCAGTGTTTTACGTGGAAACCCAAATCGGGAGAAAACCACAGAATGTTTTTTCTTATATGTCTCGAAGAATTACATTCATTGGAAGCACCAACTTCCTTTGTTTTCTAGCTGCAACTGGAAGGAGGCTCCACCCCACTAGTTTCTCAGGCTACAACCTGAGGGAAGCTCCAACTCCCCAATTCTTTGGATACAACCAGAAGGAGGCTACAACCCCCTAATTTATCTGGTTACAACCAAAAGGTGGTTAAAACCACCTGTCCTTTCCCCATCCAACCGCCCTGAAGTAAAAGTAGAATTATGGAACCACTGTCACACTATCACTGTGAGATATATCACTGTAAACATGTACCAATAAACCTGAACCATGCATCAACCTGTACCTCAACCTATAATCAACTTGTACCATAAACAAGTGCATCAACCATGCACCAACCTGTAACAAACAATCTATAATCAACCTGTACCATAAACAAGTGCATCAACCATGCATCAACATGTACCAAACAATCTGTAATAAACATGTACCATAAACAAGTGCAACCAACCATGTACCAAGTATGTACCAATCATGTTTCAAGTACTCATCAACTATGACTCATCAATATGTACCAACATCATCAACTATACACCTCATGTATGTGCCAACTCATCAACTACTTGTCTCAAACATGTACCCAACGTGTACCTCAATCAAAAGCCCTCATCAATTTCATCATCCAAATATGATTTGTAACTCTGTAATAGACCTGGTGTATATGATCACATACCTGCAAACCTTCCTTAACTTTAACAACAAGAGACTAGCATTTTCATCAAACGTTTCTTTAGTCTCACAAGACTATTTTTGGATTAGTCAATAACCCTAACTTGAAATAATCCTAACTTTGTACCTGTAATGAATAAATATATGAAACTGATACACAATTTTCTTTAGTGTGTTTTATGAAATTCCTCCGGGTGTCACTACTTGGAACCTCTCATAAAAGGAGTTATGGAAAAAATGACACACCTTGCTTAATTATGGCTTATTCTAGAGAGCGACCTTGTAGAGCGTTCCCCGCATAGAATATTTATTGAATTGATATGAAACTGTTACACAGAACACTAAAGAGTGTACTCTAACCAACACAGTTTGTATTACTAAATTTGGATCTGTTATGAAGAAGTTATGACGTTTTTACCCGAAACACTTGTTTTGACTAGTTTTAAGACTAGCCACAAACCTATTTTCCATGGAGTGTAACTCCAAAAATACAAATATCCACAAGATAATTTTTTTACCACATATACTTGGATATGTTTCCTCAATTTCATAGCAATTTCACGGTCTGAATCATTCTAGAAAAAAAGTTATTGTGAAAATGGTGAGATGACCTGAAAAAAACATACCTTAGAAAGCATCATCAAAATAATTTATCCTTCCTTGAATTCCGGCCTTCTTTTCTTCACTTCCTCAAAAATTCGGCTTATATATCCTTTGGTTACCTTAGACACCTATAGGTATTCAATATGCTCAAGTGTGATTCAAATGAAAGATCCTTGACTCTTACTTATACTCTCCAAGTAGATTCCTTAAAAACATCTTCTAGGTCACTTTGCCCACTTTCCTTATTTTAGGGTTAACCCACTTCTAATTTCTCCATTAAATTTATTATTTAAATAATGTTAGAAAAATAGGACTGCAGAGCAATAAAATAAAACAAATGTGGAAAAAAAACACAGAAGATACGCAATACAATAGAGATAGAGATTTATGTGGTTCACCTAGTGTGGGCTATGTCCACTAGAGAAATTGGCAGGTCCTTCCTTTATTATTATCCAACAAATGAAGGGATGCAACCTACAACAAAACTCACTGTAAATTCCTCTTCTTTCTCTCACAATCTCCTCTCTCATAATACAATACTCACCATAATGCATAGCCGCAATACATTTCCATCATAACAGAGGGTTGCCTTCTAGGGGAAAAAAACCCTAACATAATTTCTATCGTTAGATCTGTGACCTTATAATGAACAGTCCAGATTTACAATGAAATTACAATATACATTTACGAGGAAATTTTTCCTTCAGGGGATTCAACCCCGAACCCCCATCGGAGTACCCTCCCTCTATACTCCCCCGCATGGAAGAGTGTACATACTTATAGGGTGTAAAGTCTTCATGGGGTATAAACATGGATGAAAGCAAGGACCTCTGAATTAGGATGATAACTAGGCTCCACAACCAACAATCTCCCACTTGGAAACTGATATCAAAAACACCACCATTGTTGTATATGTTGGACTCTGAACCTTCTTGGACATGGAAAATTTCTCTTCTTCATCTTCATTCTTGAAGACCAACTAAAACTGAGCAGGAACTTAATTTTTCTCTGGTTACTCCCTTTGTTAACATGTCTGCAGGATTCTAGCTAGTGTGTATCTTTTCCAACTTCAAATGTCCATCTTCCAAGGTGGATCGTATGAAGTGGTACCTCAATTGTATATGCTTATTCTTCGAATGGAAGGATGAATTCTTTGCAATATTAATTACACTCTCACTGTCACAATACAACCTGTTATTCTCCTGCTTCTTTCCCAATTCCTCCATAAACCTTTGTAACCAAATCATCTCTTTACTAGCCTCTATAGAAGCAACATACTCCACCTCTATTGTTGAAAGTGCAACAAACTTTTGCATTTTTGAAATCCAACTTACTGTTGTTCCACCTATAGTAAAAACATACCCTGTGGTGCTCTTCCTGCTGTCTTTATCACCTGCCATATCTAAATCAGCATATCCCTGTAGAAAAGTGTCTGGACCTCCAAAAACTAATGTATGAGTAGAAGTACCTCTCAAATACCTGAGAATCCACTTTACTGCCTCCCAATGTTCTTTACATGGATTGTTCATATACTTTCTCACAACTCCCACTGCATGTGCAATATCTAGTCTTGTGCAAACCATTGCATACATCAAGCTGCCAACTGTTGATCAATAAGGGACCCTGGACATGTATTCTATCTCCTCCTGTGTCTTGGGACACATTTCCTCGGTTAATTTGAAATGGTTGTCCAAAGGTGTACTAACTGGTTTTTCATTCTGCATTCTAAACCTCTCCAACACCTTCTTTGTGTACTCACCTTGAGACGATGTCAATTTGCGATTTTTTCTATCTCTTGTTATTCTCATGTCAAGGATTCTCTTTGCAGCACCCAAATCCTTCATTGCAAATGAATTGACTAATTTCTTCTTGAGCATATTTATATCCTGCATATTAGACCCTACAACAAGCATGTCATCTACATACAATAGCAAGATAATATAGCTTCCATTTTCTAGCCTTTTAAAATAAACACAGTGATCATAATGACATCTACTATAACCATGTTCTATCATAAACCTTTCAAACTTCAAATACCACTGCCTTGGAGCTTGCTTTAGGCCATACAAGCTCTTCTTCAACCTGCATACCAAATTCTCATTCCCTTTTACCTCATACCCCTGTGGCTGCTGCATATAAATCTCTTCCTCCAAATCCCCATGGAGAAAAGTTGTTTTTACATATAACTGTTCAAGATGCAAATTTTCTACTACCACAAGACTTAAAATAGTCCTAATTGAAGTCATTTTAACAACAGGAGAAAATATTTCATCAAAATCTATACCTTTCTTTTGTGCAAACCCCTTTACCACAAGTCTAGCCTTATATCATTTTTCTCCTCCATCTTCTTCCTTCAACTTGTAAACCCATTTATTCTGCAATGCTCTTTTTCCCGCAGGCAACTGAACCAAGTCTCGAGTCTAGTTATTTGCCAAGGAATCCATTTCCTCTTTCATGCCTTGCTCCCACTTCTTTTTGGTGTCTACCTGCATTGCCTCTTCATAACATTCTGGTTCACCAGAATCAGTCAACAATAAATAATACAATGAAGGAGAGTTTCGTTCAGGGGGTATACTTAACCTGGTAGATCTTCGAACAACATTTGCAGGTGTTTGAGGTACTTGTTGCTCCTGTTGTTGTACATTTTGATTTTCAGGTTCCTTTGGAATTTATTTTTCAGTGATCTCATCAAGCACTGTGTATTCTTGTTTTTCTTCTTCCTGTTTCTTTCCCTGCAACTGATCTTTGTACATGACCTTCTCATTAAATATGGAATCTCTACTCCTAATGATTTTGTTATTTTCATAATATCATATTCGATAACCAAAATCATTAGCATTGTATCCAATAAAGGTACACTTCTTGGATTTAGACTCACGCTTTGTTCTATTTTATTTATCAATATGGACAAATGCTTCACAACCAAAAGTTTTCAAAAAAGAATAGTTTACCTTTTTTCCTGTCCATTCCTCCTCTGGAATTTTACCATCCAAAGATCTTGAACGTCCTCTGTTTATTAAGTAAACAACAATATCTACAACATCTTCCTAGAACTGTAAGGGAAAACCGACATGCAATTTCATACTCCTTGCACGCTCCATGATTGGCGTGTTCATCCTTTCTGACACACCATTTTCTTGTGGTGTTCTTGGAACTGTCTTCTCTCTACGAATCCCATGGTATGAAAAATAATCATCAAACTCCTTGCTGCAATATTCACCTCCATTATCTGATCTGAGACACTTCAAACGTTTTCTTGTCTCATTCTCAACTAAAGCTTTCCATTTCTTATAAGTATCAAAAACATCATTTTTTTGTCGAATGCAATAAACCCAAGTTTTTATAGTTGCATCAAAGTAACATAATAATGAGAGCCAACAAGAGATGATACCTGAACTGGTCCCCATACATCTGTATGCACAATCGCTAAACTTTCATTCTTCTTTTCCTTTCCGACTCTGAGAAATATGACTCTCTTTTGTTTTCCATAAGCACAATGCTCATAGAAGTCCAAATCAATTTGTTTAAGATCTGGAAACAATTTTTTTTGTGAAGTATTTGCATACCCTTCTCACTCATGTGTCCCAGCTTATGATGCCATAGTGTTGTATCCACTCTTGTATAAGCTAAATAGATAGAAGAGTCAGTATTACCAGTACATAAATACAATGTACCTACCTTCTCTCCTTTTTTCTATCACCAATGATCCTTTGATGACCTTCCACGTCTTATCTGTAAATATGGATACACAACCTTCACTTGTCAACTTCCCTGTTGAAATTATATTTTTCCTTAAATCTGGAACATGTCTTACCTCTTTCAAGAACCATTGGTTTCCGTTGCTTTATTTTTACCTTTCCCATTCCAACAATTTTGCATGGTGCATCATCACCCAAATGAATTTGTCCAAAATCACCTTGAACATAATCTAGAAAATGTGTCCTATGGGGTGTGGCATGAAATGAAGCCCCTGAATATACTACCCAAGAATAAAAAATATTATCTACAGAAAGAATCAAAGCATCTTCTAACACATCACCTGTAACATTTTCTTCCTGATTTCTCTCCTATTGTCCATTTCTTTGTTTCTTTGGAGCTCTGCAATCTTTCTTCAAATGTCCCTTCTTCCCACAATTCCATCACTCTATCTTTCCAAGTCTAGATTTGGATCTGCCCTTCCTAGAATTCCCGCGATTCCCTGAGCCCTTTCCTCTATCCTTTTGTCTTCCCCTGTTCTCCATGTTCAACGCATTACCTGATGTCTCACCTGTGATTTTTTGTCGCATTTCCTCACTAAGTATAACACCAACAACATCATTAAATTTTAAGGTATTTGAACCAGAGACATAGTTACTTACAACCATGACCAAGTTGTTGCATCTTTCTAGCAATGAGCATAAGATTAGAAGAGCCCTAACCTCATAATCAAAGTCCACTTTTATAGAACTTAGTTGATTAGTAACCGTATTAAATTCATTTAAATTATCTACAAGAGACCCACCTTCTGATATCTTCATATTAAATAATCTCTTCATTAGAAATACCTCATTGGACACCGAGAGTTTTTCATACAGTTTAGCCAATGCATCCATCATATCCTTCGTTGTATTTTCTTTCAAAATATTGAAATCCACCAACGCTGCCAAGCTCATCTGTATCGTTCCTAGAGCCTTTCTGTCAAGAATCTCCCATTCTTCTTCCTTCATGGCCATCAACTTCATTGCTACTCTGCCCAATGGTAGGAATAGAACCTTCTGATATAAATAATCTTCCATCTGCATCATCGATAACTGGTAGTTTTGGCCATTAAATTTCTTGACCCTAAACTTTCCATCTTCCGACATTGCTCCCACTCGAACCAAGAACCCTCTTTTCCTATGAGTTACCTTTTTCTCTTATACCAATTGTTAGAAAAATAGGACCGCGGAGAAATAAAATAAAAAAAATGAGGAAACAAAACAAAGAAGATACACAATACAATAGAGACATAGATTTACATGGTTCACCTAGTGTGGGCTATGTCCACCAGAGAAATTGCCAGGTCCTTCCTTTATTATTATCCAACAAATGAATGGATACAACCTACAACAAAACTCACTGTAACTTCCTCTTATTTCTCTCACAGTCTCCTCTCTCTGAATGCAATACTCGCCATAATGTATAGCCGCAATGCATTTCCCTCATAACAAAGGGTTTCCTTCTAGGGAAAAAAAACCCTAACATAATTTCTACCGTTAGATCTGCGACCTTATAATGAACGGTCCAGATTTACAATGAAATTACAATATACATTTACAAGGAAATTTTTCCTTCGGGGGTGAAGCCCCCGAACCCCCCAGCCAAGGGGATAGCCCCCTCGAACCCTGCAAAGGGGGTACCCCCCCTCTGCACTCCCCCGCGTGGAAGAGTGTACATACTTCTGGGGTGTAAAGTCTTCATGGGGTATAAACATGATTGAAAGCAAGGACCTCTGAATCAGGAAAATAATCAAGCTCCACAACCAACAAATAATTTATTTTGTATTCACTTTGAATTATAATACACTCATCACTTCACTTTATTATTTACCTTCTAAAATCTCTTAAACCACTTTGACTACTTTGAACTTTTGGGGCTTCAAGCCAACATATGAGGGTCCTCCAACTTCGTAAGGCCATAACTCTCAAACCGTGAGGAGTTATGTGATGTTCCACATACCACCAAAAATGGCATGACATGTAATATCCATATAGAATAGTATTACCTGCAAATATATAAAAAATCATACTATTATCCATAAAACAAACTTGGGTCCATTACCCAAACCTGATTTCTCCAACTTCACATGGCCATAAATCTCTAACCGTGAGGAGTTATGTGACATTCCACATACCACCAGAAATGGTGTGACAAGCACTATGCATCTAGGATAGTTTCACTACAAAATTCATTGTCCTTCATCTCATTATTCCACCATTAAGCATGGGTTCTCTCACTCCGCAAAGCATCTTCCAGTGAGGGCTTTCACCATAAGGGGACCACTTTGGAGTTCATCCATGTTTACTTATTATCAACCATGACAAGGCAATAATGAGTCATATTTACATTAAACAAACTTGGGTTCATTACCCAAACCTCTGTGCTACGGGGATTTCTTCAAGGGTTGACATCAATGACAACCAACCTTAATCAACAATATATGGACCAACACCAGCCATGGTATGAGGTAAATATTCAAGACAATGGTGGAATCCACTAACATAAACAATCTCAACTAAAGGTTCACTTGACCAAGAAGAATCTCTATTGATAAAACAAGATGATGAAAAAGAAGAAGACATTGTTTGATATACATGAGCTACAACATTTCCTTGATCCCATGAAAAAAGTTGATAAGGCATGGTTGTAATAAGCTTAGGGGAAGAGGCCTTATCCTCTTTATCTTCCATATGCACATTATCACCATCAAGTACTTCAAAATGGGTTGGCCCTATTATTTTTTTTGAATAGGACAATGGGTGGGTTCCTACAAAATCAAACCATTAAAAAGATCATGATACAAAGAATAATAAGTGGAAGAATTAAGAGAATTAAAATCTTCTCTTGAACAAGAAACATTATTAAAAAATCACTCTTTAAATGATAGTTCCTCCTCCTTAAGAACATTGGTGATTGATTATGATTCAGTAGGCTCCATGCTAGGAATGGTTTCACAATCAACATGATTTTCCTCTTTCGAGTAAAAAGTGGATTGTTTTGATAAAGGTGTTAAGTCTTGTATGTTGATTTCTTCTCCTTGAGTGAAAAGATTGGCATGGTTGTCTTGCTCCTTCACAATATGAGGATCTGAAATATATTTGGTAACATACCCATGGTTAGAAAAGAGGATAAAATCACAATAATCCTTAGAAAAATAAGGTTCAATAACTTATCCATAAGCCCTAGGAAAACATTCTTTCTTTATGTCAGTTATACTAGGAGAATTTGTAACAACAGGAAAATCCAAATCGACATAAATTAATTCCACTTTATCTATTGGTGAGGAAGGTATCATGTTAAGTGTGTCCATATTTTCTTGATTAACAAAATGACCAGCATTCATGTATTTCCCCATAGATTCGTATTCCATTCCTTGTGATGGAAAAGATGAGATAAGATAATAAGAACCTAACATAACCATCGATGTGACCCTAATTTTCCCATTATCAATAGGAAAAACCTCCTCTTGGTCAACTACAAAAAAAATTGAACTTGAATTTACAACACAAGAGGTCTCTTTTTCGTCACAAGGAATAAAAGGGGGAATGGAGTGGTGGGTGGATACATATATTTCTTCTGAAGAAGATTTACCTCTATGAACTGTATCCCCCACAGTAAATAAAGATCCATACATATGGATTCCAACTAAACCATTATCATTTTCAACATTCTCATGTAAATACAAATTAGAATGTGAAGAAATATTGAAACATGATTTATATTATTCATCCAATGGATCATATGTTTCATTAGTAAGATAAACTAAAGAGGAAATCAAATCATTGGTAGAGGGCCTATCATCCAAAGGAAATCTATAGAAAATATTAGTAAATACGATAAAAAAATCTTCAAGAGATTCATCTTTGTTCTATCTAAGCTCCAATATCTCTCCACACAAATCAACATAATCATAATTTTCAAAAGCATACCAAAATTGAAGCACAAAATGCTCCCATGTGTGAATAGAGGTAGTCGAAAATATCTCACACCAACTCTTGAATCGGCCTACAAAAGTGAGGGTGAACAACCTACAAATGACACCTCCATTAGTAATATTGTGAGAATAAAAAAAAATCTATAATTTAAAAGCATTTTCACTTGCAATTGTCTCACCTTCACCATCAAACTTAAGTTGCAACAAGAAATGTAAAATCTTTCTAGGAGGTTTGGGAGTTACAGTACCAGAAAAACATCTCCATAAAGGGATATGGGATGGAGCCATTAGTAAATTAAAAAAATCAATAAAAATGACTCCATAATCTCAACTTGACACCTGACCCTCCTTCTAGCACCATTTTTGTTGACATGTCCAAATGGTCTATCAAGTAGGTAAGGGAGAATGCCTGATAGCAGGAACCAATTAGATCTACTCTCTTTTGGTGTAGTGTTCTTGACTAGTATGTGGGCCTGGTTTCCACTAAGAATTAAAAGAATAAAAAGGGGAAAGACAACAAACTATCCCCCCAAAGAATCCTAATTAACTCTAAATCAAATCTAAATGTAAAGCAAACTAATCTAGCTTAACTACTGTTAACCTATCCTGGGATCAAAACTAAAACATGGGTATGGTGAAGGATAATACTACTAGAACCAGAAATAGTTCATGTATAACAATGCTAGGTGATAATAATGTTGCTATAGGTAAATCGACAATTGGTTGTAAAAAATGCATTCATAACATCATTTCCATACTCATAAGGAAACATATGACAACTTAAATAAATAGAATAGAGTGAGTAAATAGTTCATACAACATAATTCTATGCTACTAGGGAAGAAGACAAATGCACAAAGAATAGTCTTATGTACATCTACCAAAATCACAAGTTCCCAAAATGCCTCTTACTCTTTATTCATTCAAAATTAATAGTACCATATTTCGTTTACAAAGGGAAAAAGTCCCCTTTTACATTCAGTGAGATCTCTTTTATAAAACAAGAGAGACTCTTCATCTTTCGTGGTTGTTTATTTCGTTTTCCATTTCGTTTGGTCATTTTACATTTCAAAATTATTTTACATTTTCAAAAATGAGTATGCGGGAGTTAAAAACAGAAGTTGAAGAAACTCTTGAGTGATTATTCTCTCCCTTAGGCAATTTACAAATGATATTCATCTAAAAATGTTATTGACTCTGCATGTTGGTTCCTTCTTATATTCCTCGTGATGTTTATGGATGTTTCTAGTTTTTTTCTATTGATTAATATCATCCTAACCTCTTCTCCTATGTCTCAACTTTCCATAATGATCTTGTTAGTCTTATTTTGACTCTTCCAGCTCAAGTTGCAGTTATTTGAACATTGAACGACCCATTATTCAATTGAATTTGGTCCTCTTCTGTGTTCTACATCTTTTGAAGACTTCTACCTTCAATATATCAATATTTCTATACCATCATGTTCTTCTCTCTTCCATATTTCTGGTGAGTTATTTTGGGCTTGATTTCATTTCATGTGGCCTCGGATATGGATGCTTGAAGTTTACCTAGTCAATTTCCCCCCCAAATTTTTGGTATGATGTTTTCTTCATTTTTTGACATTCTCTATCACTTTTATGGCCTGAAGACCTTTTCCACTGTATTATTTAGTCTGATACCTTTCCAACAAAGTAGCATGGGCTCAATATGACACCTACAACAAAATATTTATTTTTTTGAAAAGCAGTGCTCAGTAGCCCTTAATCATGCCCGCGGGTGAATCTAGGTCGTTGATCCTTAACCTACACATAAAAATCTCACATTCATAAGAGAATCCAACACTTGGTGATTTAAATAGTTTTATCCCCTTTAGCTAATTTGAATAAAAACGTGGGAAGACATAGAACCCATGGCCTATAATGTAATTTTGGCTAATTTTCCTCCTAAAAATTAGGAAAAAAAAATCAATTAAAAATGAAATACATTAATTACAATTAATAAACAAAAGTTAATAAAATTATCCCTAACCTACGTGAAGATTAATGAGAATTAACATTAAAAATAATCTAATTACCCCCACTAATGTGAAAACAAAATTTAATAAAAATAAATGAAAAACAACAAAATAACCCCCTTACCCACATGAATTTAAAAATTAATAAAAACCAAAAATGGAAAATAAAATAATAAATAATAAATACCCCCACCAAAATGGAACATAGTCTAAGTTATTCGATGTGGGAACGAAATTCCCATACAATATTCCCCATAGTCCTTGTTAATCCAAAGTATTCAAATCAATATGATAACCCCCCATCCCAAACTATTCATCAATGTCTTCATCGTCGGGGGTTGGTGCATTCCCACCCTATTGGACTCACCTCACTCCAAAGTATTAGCTTCCGATGACACTCCATCTCACTCACTCCCGATGACACACTCTAGTGGTGACTCACTTTAATTCGTATATAAAAATAATGCACGTTCTGCCATAGTGTTACTAAAATAATAATTATTTCAATGGGTGCACACTTTTCAAAATATATATTAAAAGAATGTTCCATTAACATAATGCATGGTTGTCGGGATGGTTGGTTGTCGGAAGGGAAGTAATTCTTAATAAATTTTCAATGGTAACTCTCTGACGATATGGCGTCTGGAAGTATCCCTCCGATGGTTTATAAAAATATTAAAATAACCCCCTCATGAGTGCACGCTATTTAATAATAAATATTAAAATAATGCAATTTCTAGGTATGCACCCTTTTCCATAAACAATATTAAAATAATATTAAATAATGCATTTCTTCAAGGGTTGGTCATCGAAAGTATTGGTCAGAAGGTAGGTGGTGAGTTTCAGTAAATTTCGACAATAAATCCTAACAACGATATTCAATTCACTCCCATGATGTTAATAAAATAATTAAATAACACTCCTTCCAATGGGTACATAGATTCCAACATAAATATTAAAATATTATTTAAACCAAATGTATTAAAACAATTCACATTGGAATATAATGCATCATCATCGGGGTTTTATGGTAAGGGAGGTTTCAAGTCTTGTAAAAGCCCTCGTCGACGAGCTCCTCTTCATCAACTCGACCGGTCATTGATCAAAATTCTTTTGCTTGGACGCGTGGTCTGGGAGTTGAACTCTCCCCACTCCAAACGAGGAGCTCCAGAAAGAAGAAGATGGATTTATAACTTTCTCCACGCGCGAATCCCAGCGATCCTGCACTTGACGGAAGGCCCCTTAGAGTGTTGAAGGCCATAGCTCGCTCCAAATGATGATTGTGTTCTCTTTAAACTTACGAGGAACCGGAGGCTCCCTCAAAATTGCTTCCTTCCGTCATCTACTTGAGAACACTTTGCCGGATGTCATTTTTCTACAGGAAACTCTCTCGACTGAGCAAAAAGCCAGAGTCTTCATGCACTCCTTCCGTCCTTCTTGGGTCTCTGTGGCCGTCAGCTCAATGGGTCATTCAGGGGGCATGCTTGTGGCATGGGACCCCAGTTTTTTCGACTTGACTCCTTTCTTGACCTGTGGAGGCATTTTGCTGATTGGTCGTTGCTTGGCTACCAACCAGGAGCTGGCCTTCTTAAACATTTATGGTCCCTGTCAGTCAAAACTTCAGTTCTGGACTAATCTAGCGAACAGTGGGATCCTTTCCATCCCCAACCTCATCCTTGGAGGGGATTTAAATATCACCCTCTCGGCGGACGAACACTGGGGTAGAATGCCCACTCCTGGACCGAATAAAGTTTTTTACAGAGATCTTTTCAGCTCAAATAACCTCATTGATATTCAGCCGTCCAGACTTATCCCTACTTGGCGCAACGGGAGATCAGGGAATGAAGCCATTTCAAGAAGACTTGATCGTTTTTTAGTCTCTGAATCTTACTTGTCCTCCCCAACCATCCCATCCTCGTGGGTGGTGCTTCCTTTCTATTCTGACCATGCGCCTATTATCTTAAAGATGAACCTTCTCCCCAAGCACAATTCTTACCCCTTCAAATTCAATCATCATTGGCTATCTTCTATAGACTACGCTGATCTGGTGCACTCAGTCTGGACAGACCCGACCTTTCTAAGAGAAAGCAATCCTCAGCTGCGTTTAGTATGGAAATTAAAGACTTTAAAAGTCCACACAAGATCCTGGAGCAATCGTAAAAAAATATCGGAGACGGCCCTTTTAAATAGCATTGAGTCTGAGATTAATAATCTCATTTACCGGTCAACCACTGCCCATCTTTCTTTAAAGGACACCGACACTCTGAAGGAACTAGAGAAGAACAGAGCTCACTACCTGCGAGAAGAGGAACTGAGCTGGAGGCTCCGAAGCAGAGCGACCTGGCTTAATGCAGGGGACTCCAATACCAAATTTTTTCACAGAGTAGCAAGTCACAACAGAAATAAGAAACTGATCTGGTCTATTCAAAACGATCGCAATGAGATGATTCGGGGCCAATACGCTATCAAAGAGGAAGCTGTCACCTATTTCGGTAAGCTATTCAAAGCAAATGATTGTCATTTTTATCCTGAAAAAGTTTCCACGGCCAGCCTTTTTCTAAAGTTGGTATCAAGCACTGAAGCATCCGACCTGTTTAAGCATGTCACCTTGCCTGAACTCAAAGATATTTTACTACACTTCAAAAAAGAGAGAAGTCCAGGCCCCGATGGTTGGACAACATAATTCTTTTCCTTTTTTTTCGATCTCGTGGGTCCAGACCTCCTTCAGATGGTGGAGGACACTCGCATCAAAGGTAAGGTTCACAAAAGTATCAATTCCACTTTCCTGGTTTTGATCCCGAAGGAGAACCATTATGTCACCTTCAACGACTTCAGACCAATTTCTTTGTGCAATCTTATTTACAAGTTAGTTTCAAAAGTGATCTCAAACCGGTTAAAGCCTTTTCTTGAAAGGAGCCTCTCGGCTGAACAACTCGGGTTTATAAAAGGTAGACGAATTCATGATTCCATTGGTGTTGCCCATGAGAGCATCCATTCCATAAAACAGAAAAATTTGAAGGCATTGATTCTGAAAATTGATTTAAAAAAGGCTTTCGACAACATTGACTGGACCTTCTTGAAACTGATTCTTCTCTCAGTGGGCTTTGGCAACAATTTCACGGACTGGATTATGTCCTGCATCACCAGTGCTGGCTTTGTGGTGCTGATTAATGGAGAGGCATCTAACTTTTTCCACAGTGAAAGGGGGCTCCATCAAGGTTGCCCACTCTCACCTTACCTCTTCATTCTCCTCATGGATAGCCTTAGTTTACTTCTTGCCAAATCCATCACCGAAAACCGCATAACAGGCTTAAAGGTTTCAAGGCTCATCAGGATGGTACACCTCATGTTTGTTGATGACATTCTCCTAATGTCTAAAGCTGATCTTCCGGAGTGGCTGGCAATCTTGGAGGTTATCCAGCTTTTTTGCACAGTTTCGGGCCTGTCCATTAATCCCTTAAAATCTTTTGTTCATTATTGGGGTCTTTCAGAGGCTGAGCTTGTTTTTTTCAAAAATGCCATCCCCTTCTCCTTCTCCATCTAAAGGATGGTTTTAGATACCTGGGCTACCGGCTGAAACCAGGAGTAGCCTCCACTGCTGATTGGTGCTGGTTAGTGGCTCTTTTCGAAAGGAAAATTGGCCTCTGGTGTAATAAGTGGCTGTCTCTGGGTGGGCGTTACATCCTTGTCAAATCGGTGCTTGAAGGCCTTGTTGTCTACTAGATGACACTAGAGCGGATCCCAAACAAAATTATCACCATGCTGCGTAGACTTTCCTACAATTTCCTGTGGAACGATCTTGCTGGAAAACGTCGTTTCCATCTGTGCGGTTGGTAGTCACTGGCTAAACCCCGAAAGTCAGGGGGCTGGGGGCTAAAAAATCTTTCTTTCTTCAACTCGGTGCTCCTGGCTTGTTCTTTCTGGCGCGCTGTCTCTCATGACAGCATTTAGAACAGAGTCATTATCGACAAGTACCTTGGATCCCTTCCTCTCCTTCATTGGCTTCGGAAGCCTTCACTTGAATTGAGAAGGGCTTCACCTTTCTGGAAAGGTCTTTTATCTGCCTCGTCGGTGATCTTACACTGGCTTCGCTGGAAGCCCGGTGATGGGACGGAGATATCTCTTGGGAGAGATAAAATTCTGGGATTGGAAAACCGTTCTATTCTTTCTCCACAACTCAGAACTCGGCTTTCTTCTCAAAATTTCCTGTTCCTTGCTCAATTAAATGTGGCCGTTGGTGCCCCTCTCCTTCCCGATCGCTAGCTTCATAGAAGTTCTCTTCAGCTACAAGATCCTCTAGCCAAGGAATGGGACGCCTTCACCTTGGCTTTACAATCGGCAGGTATCTCATTAAACAACGATCGTGACTCTCTCATGTGGGCCGGAGGAGATGCCTCGGGTATCCTCACTGTAAAGAACGTCTATGAGGCCCTACTTCACTCTCATAATTTTGTTGCTGAGCCGCCTTGGTTACTGAAGATCTGGCATTGGTCCATACCTCTCAAAAACAAACTTTTCTTTTGGCTGTGTGTTAAGGATCGGGTGCTCACCTGGGAGGCCCTCCGTAGGCGCGGATGGCAGGGGCCCGGAATTTGCCTCCTCTACAAACGAGACTCCGAAGATCTCATTCACCTTATGACTCACTGCTCCTTCTCAATTAATTGCTCGAACTTGATATCTCGGCATTTCTCCCTACGAGTGGTCTGGAACGACGGAACTTTCTCCGATTGTGTAGCTTCATGGCTTTCTGACAGATCAGCCCCGCACCCCTTGATGGCTCATGTTTGTTGGCAGATCTGGCTTGAGCGCAACTAGGTGCTTTTTGAAGATCGTCCTCCCTCCTGCTTTGCGGTCCTCCACAGAGTTGTGTCATCTTTTCAGTGGCAGTGGTCTTCTATCAAAGACATTCATATAAAATCTGTCAACTGCTCGCTGGAGCCTGGGTCCACATTAATCTGCTTTGATGGCGCAACACTTGCTAATGGACAGTGTTGCGGGGCCGGCGGCACTCTCAAGACTCATCCAGCTAGGATCACTAATTGGTTTCTGAACTGTGGTGACGGATCCAACACCAAAGCGGAGCTTTTAGGCTTGTGGGCATCTCTCTTTCTTGCTTCCAGCTGGTCTCTAAATCACTTGCTGATTCTCGGTGACTCGAAAGTAATCATTGATTGGATTAACCTCAAGTGAAATATTCACTCTGTTCACATCGAAGGTTGGAAGCAACAAACACGGGCGCTGGCCAATTCCTTCTCCGACGTTAAATTTCATCATGTTCCTAGGTGTCACAATTCCGAGGCGGATGCACTTTCCAAACGGGCGCTTAGTCAGGTGGCTGGGCAACTAGCGGTTTACCATTGTGATAATGGTATAGACAGTCCCATCACCTTAATCAATATTTTCGAGTCATAGGTGCCCTGCTCTAGCTATTCAAAGTAAGCTTTGATAATTTCAGTCTATTTCTCTCCCATTCCGGCCTCTTGTCAATGTTGGTAGCGGCATGACTTCTTTTTCCAGTTACCATCGGGGACTGTTATGTTTTTTGGACAGCGATAGGCAACTCTGCCCTCGTCTTTTCTAAGCTGGTATCAGACTGTCTTCTTTTTCCAGCTTCCTTTGGGGATTGTTATGTATTGGACAACGATGGGCATGCAATGCTCTCGTTCTTTCTGATCAGTGGCTCTGTCTTTGTAAAAGAATTTATTACTTATATAAATTTGAGAAAATTTCTTCTTGGAAAAAAGAAGGCTCCTTAAATCATAGTATAATAATCCCCTTTCAAAGGCTCATTGGATTTCATGGTAAAGGAGATGGTAAACCTTAATAAATTCTCCAACTACAACATCTTGTTCACACTCCCGACAACATGGGCTTCCCATGTGATTTAAATAATATTAAAATATTATCACTTCATGTTTTCCCATAGATACATTAGAATAACCCTTCGAAGAGAATATTAAATAATGTGTGGTCTGTATGGGTTGGTCATCGGAAGGTTGGGTAAGGGAGGTGGTAATTCTGGTAACTTCTTCGACAACCAAGACTCCCAATGGTGCACTCTAGTGAGCTAGGCCAAAGACCATAAAATAATATTATAATAAGGTTGATATTTATTTCTTTGTATATTAATATTGGGGAATATTTAAAAAAATACGAGTTTTAAATGTGTCTGGGAGGAGGAAATGATGGATTCCATGAAAATAGGAAGGATTTCCTAAAAATAGGGAGGTGTGTCTTAAATATTAATTTCCCATGGGAATTACCATGAAGCACATGTGAGGACCAATGGGGAGAAACCTATGGAAGTTCTCATGTAGAGTTTTAGTGAGTGAGAGTAAAAATGTAGAAAGTTAAATAAAAAAACAATATGAAATTAAATCAGATGAAAAATAAATAAACGTATATGTACAACTTAGGACTTAAGTGGTAAGAAAGGAAAACAAAATTAAAATTAAAAAATAAATGAATATATATATATATATATATATATATATATATATATATATATATATATATATATAATGAAAAGTCAAATTGTTTTTTTAGTTTTACGAAAGCATGAGAAAAATAGGGATGTACATATTACACCTTAGGTCCTAGGGAAAACACGTCATTTAATGACTAGTTTGTTTATGTAACACAAATATTTTATCCATGTAAAAACATATTTTCCCTTATGTAAAAATAAATATCTAATGTAACTTTATGTAACTCCCATCTAGTTTAAACCCAATTTAAACTCAAGAAGAATCATTTATTTTATAAGAATGAAACAATAGACTCTCAATTCTTAAATACATATAATGATACAAAAATCAATGCACAAATAAAAGAGTTACCATCACCGGAAGGAGTCGGTTTGTCGATTGAAGCCTGGTGCCCAAAATGTTGATCGCCGACTTTTCTGCAATTTTTTCAATTTACTCTAAGTTTGTCGATCCACTGAAGGACTCATCGGATGTCTCCCTGTCAATGCAATAGGTACTCTTCTTCCCCTTTTCCCCGATCCACGGCGGGACTATACAAATCCAACCACAAAACTAGTTGTGAAGTGCACACTCACAAGTGAGAGGACCCCAACTCATAACACACTTCACTTTCCAAATCATAATAGAAACACTCAAATGTCTACGATCATTACAATGGTCGTCCAACCATAGGATAGAATCCCCCATCAACCTTCTCCTCTCTTTATTTTATAGGTAAAACTATTTTTGACACACAGTCCCTCATGCATAAATAGATAATTTAGGAAATAACTTAAGTGTAATATTCATCCATCCACATGTCACTCTCATGCAAAATTGCACCTACAATTACCCCATTTTATTTTTATTTAAACATCAATTTTCCTCACCCACTTTTTATTTCCCTAATTTTCTCCTAGTTGTCCTCTAGATATCCTCCTCTAATATACATGATATATTTTAGTACCTTGAACTAATATTAAACTCCAGTTAACTCTAGATCCCACCATTTGTTAGTTAATTACTCAAGGAGTTAGGATTTTTCCCAATTAATCCCCTTATATAAATATTTCTCATGAAATCAATAATTGTTACTTATTTATTCATTTTTAATATTATCATGGGGTGAAATCATGAAGATGGGTGTCTATTTTGTTTGTTTTATGAGAAAAAAAACTATATTTTCACAAGTTCTTCAACTTCCGACATACAAAACTATTTTTTTTTATTTAGAATTTCACTTTACAGTAAAAACAAAACTTGTGAAGAATTTTGTTAGCTTTCCAATGACTATTTTTCAAATTTTTTTATTAAGATTTGATATGTCAATTTGACAATTGTTTAACAGTATGTTCCTTAAACATGAAAGGAATGATAATGAGTTATTTTTTCCTCCAACAATGTATCTATTATTAAACTTGTGTTTTTAACAAATGAAATATACTGCAACAATCTACAGAGACTCTATTTTATTATGACTATAATTTTGAATCTAACAGATGAATATTATAATTTCTAGAATTTTTTTAAGTTGACCAAGCTGAAAACGTTGCATATTTTAGACACATATTTTCGTCCACCTTGTATATATTTTACATTTTACTTAAAAATGAAATCTAAAGATACCCTTTTGAAAAGAACAGTTTAAGGATTATGAATATAATTTTTTCTAAATTTTTCACTATGTATTTTTAGAGATACAAATATTTCATTTCATTGAATCATAATGTCTGTTGAAAATATTATGCAGTGATTTTTTAAAAAAATTAAATAAAATTAGATAAAAATAATGAAAATGAAAACAAATTATAGGAATTAAAAGTAGATTCAATTTTGCAAATGTTGGTGTCATTTGCGAAACCAAATCCTGAGTATTTGCAGGAGTCTGCAACCTCCAAAGTTTAGGTAAGATTGGGGCAATTATCTGGTTTCTGTTTACAGTCCCAATTTATCGTTTTCATCTGAAATAATCTTTCGGCTGAAACAATATTCTTTTGGCCGAAAGACTAAATTCTAACAGAAACTGTCAAAACTAAACAATTTCCAAGGTTTTCAGCCGAAAAAACCTTGTTTTGGCCGAAAGATGGTTGAGCGAATTTCGTCTATCGGAAAAAATGAAAAGACACGTATCATTTCATTTTGCATCAAATCGTATAAATACGCTTTCGTCCAAACACATTTAACACAATTCATCGCTTGTTTGATGGTTTTCTAGAGCACCTAAACAAAGTTTCAAATCATCTTTTTGGTTTTTGTTGAATAAGGTAATTGTTGTTTGTTCAAGTTTTTATTGGAATAACAATTTATATGTTGAAAGATAAATGTTGAGCATTTTTTGAAGGTGAAGTCTTTGTTGAACATATATTTTACAGATAACTATAAAAGTCATGGGAAACAAAAGTTTATGCAAGAGAAAATTTGATTGCACTCGAGATGATACTCTCCATAACGAACAAAGGAAAGAACATTATTGGAGAAAGAAACGAGAACATGCAAATATTGAAGAAAGAAATGATGATAATGTAAATAGTGATTTTCAGCAAGAAGAAGTCCAACCAGGTATGCATGCACATATTGTCTATATTAAAAGTATAGAATTCAAATTTAAAATATTGTTTAATATAATTGATTTTAATTACAATTTGATGTTTTTCAAAAAACATAAATATATTTGTCTCATAATGTAGAAGAAGACGTTGAAACCGAAAATGAAACAAAAGACGTTGAAACCAAAAATGAAGCAAAAGACAAATCACCTATAGGTATGTACATAAATTTAGATAATACAAGATGAACACTTGTATATATAGTTTAGTGAATTTATGTTCGGGTTTTGTTTTTTAATATAAACTTTAAATTGAAATATGCAGGAGAATCTATCAACATTGATGATGAAATATTAGAAAATGTTGATACTGACAAATTTGGGAAGAAAAAATCTAAGCATTATATAAGATATCGAACTAAGAATATGTATAATACTTTTTTCGAAAATGAATCAGTAACAATACAAGCTCAACTTTTACTCTGTCCAATAAAGTCAGGAAAGTTAAAAGAAGCTACATCATTATTGGGTATTCAAAAGTCGACAAAAGATACAAAGGTGAAACAGATTGTCTTTGACAATATAACTAGTGTATTAAAAGCTTTTGGAAAATCTCAAAAAAAGATGTCAGTGTTGCACGTAGAGCGATACAAACAACAGTTGTTTCATCTAGCAATATAAAAGATCGTTTGACATGACACATGTCAAAAACGATGGAAACATCAAGAAAAACATTGCACAAACATAGAAAATTTCGATTGCAAATAGATGCAAATGATGAATTGACTTGTTGGACAATGATATCTAGACAACCCTACAAAGATAGACTTGCAGAAAATGTTAAAGAATTGGCCCATAATTGTTGGTTGGCAGAATCTCGTGTTTCACCACATACAAGGGATGTGTTGCAACAAATAATAGCAAGGAAACAATATGAATAACATCTAAAACATATATTCCCAATGACACAAATAGAATTGTTCAATAAGTTCAAAGAAGATCACAAAGAAGTTAAAATTTCCATCAATACATTTGTGTAACAAAAACCATGGTTTGTTAGACCCATCACTGTTCGTGACACTTGTTGTTGTCGTTATCATGTGTAATTTGAGTTGTATTACGACACCTTTTTTTATTTTGGTAAAAACGTATGGCCAAGTTCACCTCCTCCTTCCACATTCTTTGCTTTTATATCTGAAATTCTATGTGAAAGAGAATGTGATGATTTATTTTACAAAAAAAAAATGTGTTGGTGGAAAGAAATGTGATCGTTGTGGAAATCTAAGTTTGTTTCACTCAAAGTATCATAATGATATAAATGATCAATAATTTTCTAATATAACAATCAATTGGAAGAGATATGAATATATCAACAGCATGGCCCCACATTCTTCAAATGTTATTTCCAAAAGGATTGATTTGAGAGTAGATAAAATCTATTTGATAGATTTTTTGAAGAAGATTGAGGAAGAAATTTATAAATACACCAAGCATTCACATAAAGCTTGATGGAAAGACCTACAATTAAAACAATCTCGTGAAGTGTTTCTACTAGGGAAAATTTTGTCTGTAGTTGATTTTGCAGAGAATTACACATTCACTGCACAAAAAGAAATACAGAGTGAATATTATCATTTTGATAAAGTCGCGATATTTGTCCACGTTCTATATAGACATGCTCAATGGAGTCTTGATAACATAGAAAGCACCAACGACAATCGACATGTTATTAAATAATATCACTTTTATATAAGTGATGATCGAGCACACAACACACATTATGTACGACATTGTTTTGATAAATTTTATGATTCATTGAAAGAACATGAAATCAGATTCGATTGACATTGGATATGGTCAGATGGGTGTGCGGGTTAGTTCAAACATTCATGATCATTCTATTGGTTATGTAGTCTTCATAAAAAATCAAACATTACACATTGTTGGAATTTGTTTAAGACTGGTCATAGAAAAGGAGAGCACAACAGTGCAGGGGCATGTGTAAAATGAGCACTTCAAAGGTATCCGATGAACCCTCATGCCGATCGATTTGAATCTGCTAAGCAAGTTGTTGAATGGTGAAAAATGGCACTAAGCCATGAATATAATCCATCAAGGGATGTGCGCAGGTGTGTCTATATATACATGTTACACATGTACACAGGATATTTTTATTTGAACGTGTTCAAATTTATATTCAATCTTCAACATTTTCTTGAGAGATTTCAAGTTAACAAGTTCTTATCTTGTCTAGGTTTTTTTGGTATGTTGGAATCCAAGATGTAAATAGATCAATCCCATATGATGCCAGTACAATACATGGGACATGAAAAATAAATTCTGTTAAAACAAAACGTTATCAAAATGTGTTTGCATTTGATAGAAGAAATGAGTCTTGTTTTTGTTCAGTTTGTATAGAGGACACATAATCCATAGATATTTGCGAAAATGAAAATGTAGAATATGTTAAAGCTTGGAGACATACCAAACTTAATGTAAAAGGGAAAATGCCACTTGAAAAATCAGAGGAGATGGAATCAAATGAAACTATAGTGTCAGTTGATGGCAATAGAGTTTTTGATCTTGTTAGAGAAGGTAATTTTTATGTTCAAATTTTTTCAAATAACTTGTAGATGTACTTGTTTGATAATATAACATGAACTATTTGTTGTCCAATATATTCAATTATTTGCAGGAGATGTCTTTGTGATCAAAATCTGGACCAGGGGTCAAATTTTGCTCAAAAAATCAAAGTTCTCGAAATTGCCTCAAAATGAATGGGTGTGTAGCCCTCATCGTCACAAACCCAACACAACTCGAACGGGTTCAAAAAGACGTCATATGAGTGAGATATCGTGATCTATTCAATTCGCCAAACAAACAAAAAAAATTGTTGTCTGTACAGCTGACGTGGCATGACGTACGCTGATGTGGCAGTTGGTGATGTGGCAATCATTTATTGGCAGATGTGGACAAATCAATTTTTGACACGTGGAATTGATTGGTCAAATAGGGTGGCGTGGCCCATACATGGGTTGCCACATGGCACCCTATTATGGTATGGTTTGATAAAATTATCATAGAGTCCGTGGGGATCGAACCCCGGACCTCCACCACAATCCAAAGGTTTGGCAAAGGCTGCCCAACCTGTGCACCACGCATTAGTTCTTATAATATATATGTGTTTTTATATATTTAAGTTTGGTTATTGTGTATTTTGGCGTGGGGGTCAGGTTGGGGCTTAGCCCCACCCGCAGTTTTAGTGTTCACATATATGACCGGTGGTTAAACTTTCCGCGTGGATTTTCCAACGGTTACAACACCACAACCCTCAGTTCTGTGTACACTCCCATATGACCCTTTGCCACACGGATTTTGCACGGGATTCGTGCGGAAATTTTGGACACATATACCCACACATTTGGACACTTGTCCATTACCCATACGACTTTAAACTTGGTCTTTTTGGTGCGTGGGGACGTGGTCACATGGCCCATGCGCCCAACGCCTATGCGGTTTGGGGGCCAAAAATTCATTAACCATTCTACAGTTGCATCTGTTTTCGGTTATGCGCCCGGTGCTAGGTTTTAGCACGATATTGAGCACGTGAGCTAGGTTGGACGCACAGAGGTGCATTTTGGCGAACCAGAGACAGCAAGCTTGAAGGAGGAAAATGGCAGGAAGCCTATCTTCTTCATTTTTTGGCCAAATGAGGTGCCGAAAAAGACCAGCTAGGAGTTTTTGGACATTCTAAATCCATTGGCACTGTTTTCAAAGGCATTTGAAGACTTCTTTTGCAGGTTTTTCACCATTGAAGTTTCAAAGAGCTTCATGGAGTTTGAATCCCTCATTGATTGAGGCCATGCTCAGATGAGCCCAAGTCTATTTTATGTGACTGAATAGTCATTTTTGGCTAATTGTTATTCTCTAAACACATTGGGATAGGTTTTAGAGGAATTTGAGGACTTTTACAGGTGTTTTTGCTTCAAGGAAGCTCAAGGAAGCTCAAGGCCACATGTAGAAGAGGTCATGCCTGGATGAGCCATGATCCGTTTTCAGAGTTCTATTAGTCATTTTTGGGGTTTTGATGTATTATGAACCCAATGGTACAATCAGTAAATCCATTGGAGTTGAGAAGCAACTTGTAAAATAATCTTTTACAAACTAATCCCAGAGAGCCTAGTCCATTGATGGAGGCTCAAGGAGATGTAGCCCAGTTGGGGGTGAACTCCTTTATCATCTTGTTATTGTTGTGAGTTTGATGGTTTATTTGCTACAAGTCATGTTTGTTGTGTATTTATTTAAAACACATATTTAACTATTTTAAAGAAAATTTCCTCACACATGAACATTTAAAAGAAGATGCATAAACTTGGCACATAAATTTATCTTGCATAACTAAGACATTGAGCAAGGTCCTGAAAAGTTTATTTTAATGAAGTAGAGGGTGCTTGCATAGAATAACAAGTCAGCCCCCTATTTTCAGATCAAGTGGTATCAGAGCATAGTTTGTTTTTCTCATGTGATTGCCATTGATAGCTAGAGTTTTAGTTGTTGGTATTATTGTGCAAGTTTTGTGTTGAAGTTGATATCTTGCAAGGATGGAGGAAGCTTCAAACCTTGATAATTCTCATACATCTTCATTATCCAAGTTCTTTGACAAAGATATGTTGAAGGATTTTGTAACCATGAGAGATATGGTACAAGAGTTGTGGGAAGATAGAGAAGAAAGGATTGCCCTTCAAGAACAGTTGATGGCCATGAAGGAGGAGAAAGACCAGCTTCTTGAAAAGTTACATGAGATGGAGACTCAACTTCATGAGGCAAAGGAAACCCTTACCAAGTACATGCATGAACATGAGGTATGCAATGTTAGTTTATCTTCAAATTCCTCTCAAGATGAATGCTTTGGTGTTTTTGAAAATCACACAAGAGGAATAGGGTCCAAGTTATTGTTAA
Source organism: Picea engelmannii (assembly GCA_009831015.1). Lineage (NCBI taxonomy): Eukaryota > Viridiplantae > Streptophyta > Pinopsida > Pinales > Pinaceae > Picea > Picea engelmannii. The sequence goes on along the minus strand of ML779641.1, from coordinate 909,116 downwards.
AAATGGGCTATGAAGGTAGAGGGTTAGGCAAGCATGCACAAGGCATTTTTGAGCCTATTGTTGTTGAGGAGAGACCCAAGTATTGTGGTCTTGGATATGAACAAAGAGATGGAGAAAATTCCAAAGTTGAGGAGACATGGGAAAACGTTCCAAGAACAAATTTTGTTTCAAGTTCAATCCCTTAAGCATGCAAAGAGTGTGTTCAAGATAAATGCAAATGTGTGAAACAAGAGAGTTATGACAACCATGCAGACAAGAAAATTGTTGTTGGTCTTCAAAGGAGAGCTTGTAACTCTTCCAATTCACCTCCTCAAGAAGGCGATAAAGATGAATGTTCAAGGTATATTTCTTCCTATAATTCAGTTGCTTTTGATTATGTTAAGCATGATAAATTTGCATGTAAAAATGGCAGAAAAAGTCCATGTACATATTGTGGTTTATATAACCATCATGTTTCAAAATGTTGGAAAAGATTGACCACTTTCAGGAAACTTTACAAGCAAAGACAACTTGAAAAGAGGATGCAGAAGATTTGCACTCATTGTCAGAAGAGGGGTCATCTCATTGACCAATGTTGGACATTGCATCCAACCACTCATCCACAACACAAGAAGTAGATGGATAAAGAGATTGGCAAGAATGGAAGAGGAGATTCCATCATTGATGTGAGTCAAGATGATTCACAAGAAGATGATTTTCAGAAAAAAAAAAATTCACCATTGAGTTGGCTTGGTAAGAAATGGTTAGATTTCTTAAGCAAGTAAGGCCTTCATTTTCTGTTGTAGATGCACATTCAGCCTTATGTATGCATTTATGTTGAGATTATGACAAGTACAATTTGTATGATGCAAGTTGCATGTGAATGCAATTCGTTTGAAGGCATTCTTGTTTGTTGCACAACTTCGCCAGGAGGATGTAAAAGAGGGGTATGATGCTCACTTGTTACAGCCATATATCTTTTTCATATTCATCTCTTAAGTACCCACATGTTTCGGGTTTATGTACTTATGTTTGTACTTGAAAGAGAGTTGAAGAGCTATGCACATACATGTGTTTTTTTGTGTGTGTAAACAGTGAACCTGGTGATAGTTCATCCTGAATGACTCATGATTGTAACATGATTGTGTATCATGAATGCCGACTTGTCATTTTGGGAAGGTCAATATGTTTCAAATGAGTCTTGACTTGTGTCAATGTTGTCTTGATGACTATGTGTGTCGATCATGTTTTTCGACTTATGTTTAGTCGATGGTGTTTGTTGGTTTGTAAGTCGATTTTGAGTACACCAAGATGCAGGAAAACGCCATGTGCTTTGATGAAGTACAAGATGCGACCGGTTTCTTGAAGAGAAAAAAGACTTTGTTGGCATCATTTTTAGTCTTGTATAAATTTGTTTTCAAGATTGATGATTTTCTTGGTTTGTGACAAGATGTCACAGGAAAGTTTTTGCAGCCATTGTAGAGCGGAATTGTTTTGACGCCAAAGAGTTCACAAGAGGGACTTGATTCTCAGTGGGAAGGTTGGCAGTCTTCTAAGCACAAAGAGAACAGTGGATCAGCAATAGCCAGAGGACAGTGGTTGAGGGACATAGCCAGTTACAGTGCAAGGCATGTCAAGGTATCCAGGTGATTGTCAAAAAGACTTTTCAAGTAGAATCAATTGATAGAACTTGGAAGCAGAAGAGTATTGAAGCTCAGGCAGATAATCATAAGATTTTGTGGGTCCAAAAGCCTTTCAATGGGAAGGTCTGATCAGAATCTGGACCAGGGGTGAAATTTTGCTCAAAAAATCAAAGTTCTAGGAATTGCCTCAAAATGAATGGGTACATATCCCTCGTTGTCACAAACCCAACGCAACTCGAACGGGTTCAAATGGACGTCGGATGAGTGAGATATCGCGATCTATTCAATTTGCCAAACAGGCAAAAACATTGTTGACTGTACAGTCTGTACAGTCCATACAGTTGATGTGGCAGAGGCCATACAACTGACATGGCATGACGTATGTTGAGGTGGCAGTTGGTGATGTGGAAATCATTTATTGGCAAATGTGGATGAATCAATTTTTGACACGTGGCATTGATTGGTCAAATAGGGTGGTGCCACGTGGCCCATACATGGGCTGCCATGTGGCACCCTATTATGGTATGGTTTGCTAAAATTATTATAGAGTCTGTGGGGATCGAACCCTGAACCTCCACCACAATCCAAAGGTTTGGCAGAGGCCGCCCAACCGGCGCGCCACACATTAGTTCTTATAATATATATGTGTTTTTATATATTTAAGTTTGGTTATTGTGTATTTCAGTGTGGGGGCCGGATTGGGGCTTAGCCCCAGCCCACGGTTTCGGTATTCACATATATGACTGGTGGTTAAACTTTGCGCGTGGATTTTCCAACGGTTACAACACCACAACCCTCGGTTCTATGTACACTCCCATATGACCCTTTTCCACACGGATTTTGCACGGGATTCACGTGGGAATTTTGGACACATATACCCACGTGCTTGGACACTTGTCCATTACCCATACGACTTTAGACTTGGCCTTTTTGGTGCGCGGGGACGTGGTCACATGGCCCATGCGCCCAACGCCTATGTGGTTTGAGAGCCAAAAATTCGTTAACCATTCTACAGTTGTGTCTGTTTTCTGTTATGTGCCCGGTGCTAGGTTTTAGCATGATATTGAGTGCATGAGCTAGGTTGGATGCACAAAGGTGCATTTTGGCAAACCAGAGACAACAAGCTTGAAGGAGGAAAATGGCAGGAGGCCTATCTTCTTCATTTTTTGGCCAAATGAGGTGCCGAAAAAGCCCAACTGGGGGTTTTTGGACGTTCTGAATCCATTGGCACTATTTTCAAAGGCATTTGAAGACTTATTTTGCAGGTTTTTCACCATTGAAGTTTCAGAGAGCTCTAGGGAGCTTGAAGCCCTCATTGATTGAGGCCATGCTCAGATGAGCCCAAGTCTGTTTTCTGTGACTGAATAGATATTTTTGGCTAATTGTTATGCTTTGAACACATAGGGATAGGTTTCAGAGGCATTTGAGGACTTTTACAGGTGTTTTTTCCACAAGGAAGMTCAGGGAAGCTCAAGGCCACATGTAGAAGAAGTCATACCCAGATGAGCCATGATCCATTTTCAGAGTTTTATTAGTCATTTTTGGGGTTTTTATGTATTATGAACCCAATGGTACAATCCGTAAATCCATTGGAGTTGAGCAGMAACTTGTAAAATAATCTTTGACAAACTAATCCCAGAGAGCCTAGTCCATTGATGGAGGCTCAAGGAGATGTAGCCCAGTTGGGGGTGAACTCCTTTATCATCTTGTTATTGTTGTGAGTTTGATGGTTTATTTTCTGCAAGTCATGTTTGTTGTGTATTTATTTAAAACACATATTTAACCATTTAAAAGAAAATTTCCTCACACATGAACATTTAAAAGAAGATGCATAAACTTGGCACATAAATTTATCTTGCATAACTAAGACATTGAGCAAGGTCTTGAAAAGTTTATTTTAATGAAGTAGAGGGTGCTTGCATAGCATAAAAAGTCAGCCCCCTATTTTCATATCACTTTGCCATGGTTGCACCTATAGACAACACTGAAAATGTGAAATATTATTTGATGTGATGCATAGAACAAAAGATGAGGCTATTAGAAGATTTTGATGACAACGGTTTTATATATGAAAGAGGATCCATTGTATTGAAAGGATATTTTTTTCAACAAACCCATCAAACTGATACTCATGTTCACTTTCAAGACTACCAGTCATATGTCACAAATTGTCAATATAGTCATTTGGTATGTGCAGCACGCATAAAGTTAATAGAAGTTCAATAAATAAAAAAGTTAGAAAATGGAAAATGTCCAAAGTCGATCATGAACGAATAATTGAAGATGGAATACCATTACGATTTTTTTAAACAAGTGACATGTACATTCCAGAATTTTTTATTTTGCATTGAAAGTACATGTATTTATGAATATCTATGATTCTAGAATCATTTCCAGTTTAGTTTACTTTCATGGTCCATTCAATTAAGAAAAGTTGCATTTCCCATGAATTATAAAGTTTATCAAACCTTATTTACAATTTAAGGGAAGAACCTATACATTGTATCTAGGGAACCTAAATTGACCTATACTTTGTATGATTATACTTTAATCCTACAAATTATCCAAATCATATACACAAATCCTTTAATACATGTAACCAATTTACTACATATAAGATAAATGCGTTCATTATTTGCAATTTGATTGTTAAATGTTTTTTCATATGAAAAGGATAACTTCATATCAAAACTAGGACCCATTTCCATGTCATTATAAGGGACTATTAATGGCTTATAAAAACTTTAAATTCTGATAAATGTTAATATCAATGTAAATTTTAATGAAGATCGCTTACTTATATTAAATTTGATGACTTGTTTTGACTATTTTCAACCATATTTCCAAATTAAACAAAATTTAAATTATAAGTGAGAAACTATAATTTTTATTTCACATTTTCTTGAATATTTCATTGTGAAATTTCATAAGAAACTATAAAATTTGACGGACTATAAAATTTAATTTTTATTTCACATTTTCTTGAATATTTCATTTTGAAATTTCATAAGAAACTATAAAATTTGATGATTTTTTTTTAAATCAAGAAAATAGTATATTGAAATTATTTCATCCAATATTTTATATAAATAAACACAGTGCAAGTAAAATCAGGACAAGACAAAATATTGCATGAGTGATCTCAATATCTCTTCTATCTCTTCTTGTGATTTTCCTAGCTATTGTTATCATCTTTGTAGTTTTCTAATAGTTGTTTGTATGAGAAAGAAGGTGAATTCAAAGACCATTAAAACTTTTCATTGATATGTTGATGTAAATTGAGATTTTGATGTAAATGTGAGACCATGTCTCTATGAAAATATCAAAATGATAAAGACCATGTAAATGTCCTAGGTTCAAATTCAAGTGTGTGTAGAGCCCCTTGTGTGTGTCTCTCTTACTTTGTAATATTTATAGTGACTTTATTCATTCTTCCATTTGTTCAAGTGATTCTTTCTTTCTATGTATTCTAACCCATTTCTACACTGATGTTTTTAGTTATTTCTCTTTGTTTTCACGCGAAAAGAACAGTTTCACTATTATTCTATTAGAATCAAATGAAATTTTTTGTTACATATGGATCTAGAAAGTGATGATAAAAAAATATATGTAGTATTTCCTTCCTTCCACATTTTTACATTGTATTAAAGTTAAAAAAATTCATCTTATGTCATATACAAAATTATTCAAAAAAGGGAGATTTTTAAAGATCCAAGCTAGAAAATGTAAAAAACAATTGTACATACAATAGTTCCATCAACAATTTCTTCATAAAAGAGCGAGCCAAAATTTCATTTGAGTGCCTTTTTGGAGAGGTTGTCTGCTACTTTGTTGAACTGTCTATGTACATGCATAAATTTGATAGATTCAAATCTATTATTTAAGATTCTGATCTTGTCTGTTACTTTGTTGAAATTTCTATGTACGTGCATAAATTTGATAGATTCAAATCTATTATTGAAGCTTCTGATCTTGTCTTTCTAGTTGTTGAGATATATCAAGTTCAGGTTGGATTTGGAATTTATCTAGTCGATAGTGACCTTGGAATCTCCCGCAACCATCATTTTTTTAATGGAAAAGTAGGAAATGAGTAATAATAATCCCCAATTGCCCAAGAGTTCAACTTTATGTTGAATTTTATCAGTCCACAATCAAATATGTTGAATTTTATCAGTCCCCATAGGCCCAAGAACAATCCACAATGAAATATGTTGAATTTTATCATGTGTTTTTTAATAGTCCACAGTGAACATAAAAGGAAGCATTTAAATTAATACATAGTAGAAAAGTATTTAAGAGTTTGATGCTTAATTTAATGCATTGTAAAAAGGAGAATATACAAAACATTAGTTCAAAACTAACAACTTTGCCACTTTTTTTCATAAACTTAGTGAAGACACCTTTGAGCATTGGTCAGACCACCACAATCTATCAAGCCATGTCGTGAACCAAACCAAAACAAAGCTATTCTTACATTAGTAATGGTGTTTAACAGATTAACAACAAAGAAATTTTATTTCAACATTAACATAGTAAAGATAGAGACTCTCATCATTTTAGTTTCATAGATATCTCTATTGGTGAAATGGAAATGCGACAAGCCTACCATTTATGGAACATAAATAGTGGTGCAATGAAGAAATGGAGAAAACATAAAATTAATGTCCTATAAAGACAGAAGTTAGAATATGAAAACCATATTTATGTTATATAGATAGCTTAAAGAAGAAAATCAATATTACTAAAATAAGAACAAAGTCTTTTAAGCTTCATAGTGAAACTCTCATTGAACAAATCCTATAAAACAATATAAAACAGTATCATAAAACATAAATTAACCTTTTGAGAAATCAAATATGAGACAATAAATTGATATTTTAAATTCCAAAAATATCAAATATATATATAATCAAAGTCTGAATAGTTACAATGTCAAATACACAGGTTCCACATCCATTTTAGGATGATAAAAAAAACTAAGACATTTAACTCCAAAATTCTGGACTCTAAGCCATCACTTTAAAATAGATCACTTCATACCTGCAATTCAAACCTACAAAAAAAACAGAATTCAAAAATTTAAAATTTACAATTCAAACATGCAAAATAAAACATTATTCAAAAATTGTGATTAAAACAAAATTGGCATACATGCCAAAAGAGTTAAGTCTCATCCTCCAACATACTCTTTCCCATCAAATATAATGTAATCATATTTTCCACCAAATATAATTTAGACATCTGTAACAATAAAAAACAATAATAAAAAAAACAATAACACATATTAGCATATATACTTTAACTAAATATTAAATAAACAATAAGCAATAATAACATATCCAGCCACATTTAAATGGATTTAAGATAGTTACTCTCCACATTAAGCATAAATGATTTAAACAATTTGTAAAATCTTATCTAAAATCTTAAAAAAATTTAAAGAGAAAAATTGTGTTCTTGGTAAAAAAAAAATTGTGTTTAGAGTTAGAGTTAGATAATAATCTAAAAATAAATATAGAATTGTGTATGAAGAAAGTTCACAAATATCCATATTAATTCATTCTTCCAATGAAATACTTATCTCCTTGTGGATAAAGTCCCAAATCCTTTAGGTGAAATTCTCATCCCAGGTGATGTTATTTGATCTTATTTACTCAGCAATAAAATTTTAATCTCCTCAACAGTAAAATACTTCTCTCCTCTTCTGCAGTAGTCATATAATCAAATTCCATAATGCCCTTTCAAATTAAAGGACTCATAAATATCCATATTAATCCATTCTTCCAAAAAACTATTTATATCTATGAAAGTTCACAAATCTTCATTTTAAAAACCATTCTTCCGAAAAATAGTTATCTCCTCTTTTTGCGGTGGAATAGATGTTTTCATATAATCTTTCATGTACATGAAGAAAACACAAATCTGCACATGTATATTAAGTCATTCTTCAAAAACTATTTAAATCTTTCATCTTTGGGATGTATTCATATTACATATAATCAAATTCTCTTTGAAATTATGTGTGAGCTAGCTCACATATACAATATGTGTGATCTAGCTCACATATACATATGCATGGCTTGTTTGTAAATCTACTTGAATGTTGGTTTTTGTGGTTAGTAACCAATTTAGTTAAGAATTTGACAATACCCTGGCAATAAGGAATTAACTTCGTTGTATGTAGAAAACAAAAATGTCCATACTACGCCATTCTTGGACAAGAAAACAAGGAATGCAATCGAAGAAAATTTAGAAACTTTCCATTTTCGGATGTGGGATAGAGTTTGTTCTCAAATAATCAAATGTTCAAGTTCAAAATTAGGTCTTCATTGTGATCTAAACTTAAATAAGTTTGAATGTACACCATTTAAGAGTAATGATCCCAATTGTTACGACTGCAAGCGAAGCAAAAAGTGTTTTTTTTTTGTTTTTAGGCAGGAAGGAAATGACGACAACAGTTGAACCACACAACATGACGACGAACACATGCACGCAGATCAGGCAATAGAAAACAATGACTCAATGCACTAGCACAACGAGCAACTGGTTGAAACATGCATAAATAAAAATATAGAAATGACTACCTTCCCGATGCAAACATGACAACACCTACAATATAAAGGACAACATCCACAATCCCGACACAACGGCCTCGACGGTCAGTCACTAGAACCTCTATGGTGCGCAAAACAAACGCATGAAGGTGTTACAACCCAAGCACCAACAACAACTACAATGAACAAACGCCCACAACAGGTAGCACATACTCCGTCCAAGTTATCAAATGCCTCTATCCATTAGGGTGCGCAATGATCCCCTCATAATCATAATTAAACAACCAATAGTATAATAATCTGGATCACTTGCAAGCAAGTGTCCTCAAAGAATAAGTTTGTTCAGTGTGCACAAGAGCAAGATGTTACATTAAGACAATGATAAGATTATATAGTGGTTCTATATATTTCAAAATAAATGATCAAAGCGTTGAATAGGAACTTGGTTAAACAAAAAAATTGAGAAAACGAAAATATGATAAAAGTTAAAAGTATAAGCTTATTCAAAATAAAAGAAAATTAAAACTCACTAATGTTCAATGAACATACATTTATGAATCATCCTAAATGGACGCATCCTTCCCAAATCTGGGTGCTTCCTCTGCTTCCTCCTCAATCCCAATCTCCCTCCCAAGCACACTCTTAGGTACTCTCTTCTCCACATTATCCTATATAGCACATTTCAAATTTGAAAATTTGAAAATTAAATTTAAATGATTATAACACATTAAATTTAAATGATTTTAACATATTAAATGATACCTGTGAACTCCCACCCTCTTCAAACTCTCCCAATGAGAATTGAGACAAGCCTCCCCAAGTAGTAGGAGATGGAATAGGGATCTGTGAGCAACACAACTAAGAACTAAATATAGGATTCAATGTGTTCACATTTATACAAAATTATAAATTTTGTTGATCTTATTCAAAAGATTGGATATTGGATAACTAAAATGTTCATCTGTGGATATTAGAAAACACATACCTGATTCAACCCATCCAAATTTAAACCTATGGAATCAAGTCCCCTATTTACTGGAGATTCATTTAACATATCTCCAAACTACAATTAATGACAAAAAAACTCGATTATTTCTATAGATACAATGATATATAAATCTAGAATTAGAAGTAAACTATCCTGAAATGCATAAAAAATTTACTAACTAGAACACATACCAATCTGATGTCCGAATCATCATTATGAATGACCTTCTTCCAACCATCACGGCAAGATTTTGCATACTCCTTAAGATCTTCTACTGACATGGTATCTAACTTCACATCTGTTTTATAAAAAAATATGGCCTAGGAATTGGCTTCCACTCGTTAACGGTTCATGACAACATCAACACCATAAAAAATCGCTTCCAAATTTTCTTTGATTTCATTCCTAGCCTATTTTTCAACCTCTGATGTAGCTCGCAACTATGAATGTGAAGCAAATGCCCCTATTGGGCGAGATACTAAAGTTCACGGAGGCCTCGGAAATATCGCATTTTGAGATTCCCCTTTGCGATCATATGTTCATCATTTACCAGTCCCATAATAATCAGGTGGTAGACTAGTATAATCAGGGTGCATGTGCATGAAAAAATATGCATAAAAGTGTCTTGCAAAATAGTGTGGAACCTCATCGTTCCACGACAATTTCCCATATGCTGCCAAAAATCTGTTATACATATATCCTGCAATGTCAGGGTGCTTAAAATATTCCACCTTCAACATCTTCCGCTTAGGCCCATCTTTGAAATTGAACATCAAAATTGCATGTTCTTTTGAAACTTTATTTTTTATTGACTCTCATTTATCAGGGCCCATCACCTCTGACTTTCGTTGCCTCATTAGATCGACAAAACTGTTAGTGGTTGGCCCCATCTTTTGATATGTGTCCATAAAGTTTTGCAATGAATGAAAAACAATATGCAAACTTTGTTTACTCTCCTAAGGGAGTTCCAAGACCACCAAATCATTTTCCAACCTCCTTTTAACACCTGAGCATCACTCAATGGTCATTGCTTCATTAATCCCTTCCTAGAAAAGTTCATCACCAACATCCGAAGGATAGGTGGAAGTAGGCGTTTAATCTTGTGTTTCTTGATAACGCGGCCTCCTAAATCCACCTTCACCATCTACACCAACATTAGAATCTTTGTGACAACCACTCTTTCTTTCATTGTCATCCCTTGCTTTAAAATCATTTTCTACACACACATTTGATAGTAATTACAACATTTAACTTGACATAAATTTAAATACACAAAAATACAACAAAAATAAACAAAATCAAAGAAAATTACTAGAAATATTCTCTTGTCCTGAGGTATTCCCTACATTCTCATGTGTAGGAGTATCAACGCAAAACCTATATAAGAAATATGCATCCATAGAACTTGCTTGAGAACATTCTGTAGTTGATCTATTCACAGACTCTTTTGATAATCTCCTCTGACGAGATTGTTTTTGGTCACTCGGAGTCTCGGTCGAAGAAGGAGTTCCTCTTCTTCCTTCTTGGGAGAGCCTGGAGCATTTGCAAGGGATATTTGGATAATCCTGTATCGACATTTCTCCTCAATATCTATCCTTTGAAAATTCATGAAAAGTTAAGCACAAAACAAGTACGAGTTAATATCTCCAACATTGACCAACAAAAAATATGAAGAAAGAAAAAAAAAATAAGACAAAATTAATAGAAATGTTCTTTATGTTAGACACAATTATAATAGGGTGATGCATAACTCCAATACCCATGCCCATTTCAAATATATTTTGGTTTCTTAATATTAGCACAAATAACCTTGGTAAATCCACCAATAGTACATGGGTCAAAATCCGGTAACAGAGTAGCGGTTATCTATATGGGCAATCAGATTTCATGCATCCAACAGGTATGGAGCACAGTCCATGAAAATCAATAATTATCTTTACGCCATGTTTGGTTGGACGAAAGAAATCTTCCATCTACAAAGTAATGGCACTAAGTATCAATAGGTCTGTATTACACTTGGAGGGGGCATTAATAGATAAAATGTATTATATGATTGCAAGTTGTTGGAATTATGTTTATGACGGACCTTTTTATATACTAAGCATCTGTGATTAGATGATTTGATGTTGCTAAACATTCATTTATATGCAGTTATAAAGCGTTGTTTATATTCTTACCGGCCTTCTTCCAGTGACCCCGTCGATATAGGGGCTGAGAATGGCCTCTGAATCATTTTTGTAGATCCATCATATCAGAAACCCCATGGACAACCAGGACTTGGCCGGGTGATTTCAATGCTTGTGTAAATACAAAGGGTAATACATCACCATCTTCAACTAGTATCGTATACAAAGGGTAATAGAAGCTCATATTCAATTAAATGCTTGTGTAAATACAAAGGGTAATAGATCATTAAAAAGGTTCTTTCAAATGGTATATACTCTTATCCAATACATATGGGTTTTACTTACTCTAATTAAGAGAGAACTAAAGAAAATGGAATTAGTTTCATATCTTACTCGTATGATCTATGTGAATATTACATATAGTTAAGAGTGTAGATTCTCAATCTAAGGTATAGACAACTAATCCCATCCTAATATATTATTTAATGGATGCCATTTTTTTTGGGTTTCCTAGTATCCTTTTCACACCCCGAGAATCAAACCTTCATAAGGTTTGACTTCTGCAAGTTCTTGGCAAATACAATGCACCAACAATTTTTAGATTGTAGGGGTACCAGGTCATTCAAGTACCAGTATCACTTGATCCATATGTTAATCCATCAAAACTACTCACATCTGGGTTATTTTAAGTCTAGTATGGTGAATGACCAACCATCATGTTGCTCTCCCAACCATTGAGTGGTTTCCTATGGTACAAGAACATGTCACCAGTGAAGGTTTTTTGCAGTTTGTAAACTCTTTTATACTACTAACCTATGCCCTATTTGTCTAGTTACAATTAAAGGTTGTTGTATGAGCTATAACATAAGTTCATGAAGAAAACAACATAATTGTTAACTACAAAGGGTAGTATATAATAAGAACTAAAGGCAATAGCTTAACCGATAATACAAGGGGAATAGAGCCATTTCATTACTATGATATCAGTAATACAAGAACAACTTAGCTTAATGTTCAACAAGGTGATATCATGTTACCTATTTAACATAATCAATATGTAAATTGTGATATTAATCTTATCTCTTATTAACTACATGGGATGTCACTAGAAAGCAATGGCACTAAGTATCAACACTTGTATTACACTTGTATGTGATTCCAATGCTTGTGTAAATACAAAGGGTAATAGATCACCATCTTCAACTACTATATGATTCAAAGGGTAATAGAACATTATCTTCAACCAAATTCTTGTGTAAATACAAAGGGTAATAGATCATTAATAAGGGTCTTTCAAAAGGTATATACTATTATCCAATACATATATGGGTTTTACTTACTCTGATTAAGAGAGCTAAAGCAATGGAATCAACTTCATATCTTACCCATCTGAGCTATGTGAATATTACAATATAGTTAAGAGTGTATAGAGTCTCAATCTAAGGTATAGGCCACTAATCACAAGAATTGTTGAATCGTTTGACTTTATAAACGGAGATTCAAGTTCAAATTGCATTTTTTACTTTCTTGAATGAAGATGCAAGTTCAAATTGCATTTTTTACTTTCTTGAATGAAGATGCAAGTTCAAATTGCATCTCTGCTGTGAGCTTTTCATTGTGTTTTGTTACATATTTCGGTGTATCTATTCTGGAGGTGGAGGGAATGACTACGGTGAATATACTACCTATGTTTCATTGTTTGTTTTCTATTTGTTGAGTGATATATTAACACAAATTTTTCATAACATATTACAATGTAATATGTTATAACATATATTACTATAACATATTAAACATTGTTATAACATATTACAATGTTATAACATATGCACTAATATTAAAATTGAAACATATGCACAGATATTATACATATGTACATATATTATAACATATGTACAGATATTATACATATGCACAAATATTAAAATTGAAAACAAACTGTAAAATGTAAAATGTAAACTATGAAATGTATTTAAAACTATTCTTTCTTCTAACTTTGTAAATGAGGCTTTGACATAAAATATTGGTCCATCTTTTATCAATTTTTATATTAATGTAAAGTGATTGTTACATATTTCGGTGTTTCTGTTATAGAGGTTGAGGGGATGACTTTAGTGAATATACTGACTGTGTTTCAAATTTTGTTTTTATTTGTTGAGTGCTATTTTAATGCAGATTCTTCATAACATATTACAATGTAATATGTCATAACATATTACAATGTAATATGTTATAATGTATTACAATGTAATATGTTATAGGTGTTCAGGATATAAGAGCTAGTTATACCAAAGGTCTGATTTGGATCACATACTTTAAGCGAATGGTTTAATATATCTCATATATAGAATGATAAGTTTATTAAGAGTCATCTAATTCAAGTAACTTTTATGCCTACTACTTCTCTACCATACTCCTCTTACATTTTTTATCAGATGTCCAAAATTGTTGTTGCCATGATTGCAAAAGTCTTGAGTCTCAATTATAGTTTTATAATAGATACCATTGTTTTTGGGTTTCCTAGTAGCCTTGTCACACACCGAGAATCAATCATTCATAAAGTTTGACTCCTGCAAGTTCTTGGCAAATACAATGCACTAACAGTTTTTAGATTTGGAAATGATACTCTAATATTACATATGTAAAAATGAATTTATAAATTGAATTCCTAAAGATATGAATTTTTTATAAAATACAAAACATTTGAAATAAAAAGTTAGACAGTTTGAAATTTTTATAAAATACAAAACGTTTGAAATGACTGTGACTTCGCCGTAGGGGGCCAACCATGTGGCCAAGCCATAGGTGTGCCCACGGCTTGGTTACAGGGCTGGCTCCTCGTAGCCAAGTCACAACCAATTTTAATAAGAGATTATTTATGCACAGAAAAGAAGGGCATTTGAATCTAAATCATTAACACCGAAGTGAAAGACAGACGATTTTGGTCCTGGTCGACTGCTCATGCACAGACTAATCACTTAAATGCTTACTCTATTCCTAATATTTGATTGTTAAATGTCTATATCAAATTTAAAAACTTAATATTTGATTGTTAAATGTCTATATCAAATTCACTAAATCCATATTGTTTATAAATTATTTATTAATGTCTATATCAAATTCTCATTTTTAAGTAAGTCTATATTGTTTATAAATTTAATGTTTGTGTGTATAATGAACATATAAACATGTAATTTTTAAATTGTCTTCCTATTTTATTTTTAAATTTTATAAAAAAATAAATTAAATTGTATGTTTTACAAAAATTTCATTGTATGTATATTTTACAAATATTCCTTTATAAATTATAAGATAGACAGTAATGTACAACAAGGAATTCCATAATCAACAATTTGTAAAATAATATTTATGATACTCTAATATTACATATGTAAAAATGGATTTATAAATTTAATTCCTAAAGATTTGTAATTTTTATAAAATAAAAAAGGTTTGAAATTAAAACTTGGACAGTTTGAAATTTTTATGAAATTTTTATAAAATACAAAACATTTGAAATGATTGTGACTTGGCCGCGGGGGGCCAGCCATGTAGCCAAGCCATGGGGGATAGCCATGTGGCCAAGCCCTGGGCATGCCCACGGCTTGGCCATAGGGCTGCCCCCCCACGGCCCAGTCACAACCAATTTTAATAAGAGATTATCTATGCATAGAAAAGCAAGGCATTTGAATCTAAATCTTTAAAACCAGAGTGAAAGATAGTCGATTCATCTCCTAGCCGACTACTCAGGCATAGACTAATCACTTAAATGATTACTCTATTCTTAATGTTTGATTGTTAAATGTCTATCAAATTTAAAAACTTAATATTTGATTGTTAAATGTCTATATCAAATTAACTAAATCCATATTGTTTATAAATTATTTATTAATGTCTATATCAAATTCTCATTTTCAAGTATATCCATATTGTTTATAAATTTATTTTTTGTGTGTATAATTTGAACATATAAACATGTAATTTTTAAATGTAATTTGAACAGATTTATATTTAAAAAAAAATAAAAATAGAAGAACAGATTTATATTTCAAGAAATAGAAGAACATAATTATATTTAAAGATAAAGAAATACAAGAAGAAAATTATATTTAAAGAAAAAGAAATAGAAAAACAGATTTATTTGTATTATATTTACAAGAAATATAATATGCACATGTGCACATAACAAATCTGAAATCTAAATACTAATTAACAAATTTAAAATAAACACAGATATAAATGTTACACATAAACAAGAAATTAATACTAATTAACAAATCTAACACTAACATAAATATAAAAATATATTGTGTAATCTACAGAATCTGTCCATCTAGAATCTAAAAATATACTGTGTAATATACAGAATATGTAATCTAAACAATGTGTAATCTAAAGAATATGTAATTTGTGTAATCTACAGAATCTATAATCTAAAGAATTTGCGGGGAACTAGCCCTATGGATGGGACTATATTTGTCTATGATATATAATATTTTATTGTAATTGAGAAATTACTATTACGGTCCTAACTCACACATAGGTAGAACAATATATTTGGATGTAATAAAGGTCAATATTAATAAGGCCTTGCAATAAAACAGAATAAGTCGAATGTAAGAAGACCTAATAGAATCTTTCGCTTCTAGAAGGATCTTCCTCTAGATGTTTCTTTTGATAGACATATTTAGTATAAATAGGAGTCGAGGGTATGAGAACACTATCTTGGATATTATTGTAA
This sequence comes from Picea engelmannii, assembly GCA_009831015.1. NCBI lineage: Eukaryota > Viridiplantae > Streptophyta > Pinopsida > Pinales > Pinaceae > Picea > Picea engelmannii. The sequence continues at coordinate 893,085 of ML779641.1, read as the reverse complement.
TAGAGCTCTACTCGATTGGGGGTTTCCCCCTCGAAGAGGCCCATGAACATTGCTCTCATAATCAAAGTGATATTTCTGTTGTTATTCAGATATCATTTCAATGTTATTGTGGTGATTGTTTTGGTTATATTGTTTTTATTCTGCCATTTCTATCATTTTATTTATGTTCTGCATACTTTTTATATATGGTATATTATAAGTGGTATCAGAGAACATTCCTCGACAGAAATTGTGGGCAAATTGTTTTTCAGGGTAGAGACATATTTCGACATCTTTAAGCCATGAAGATCTATCGTTACATGCATAAACCCACGGTTGAGGGATTCATACATGCAAGAAATACAAATGGTACTTAAGCACACATCTTTTGTCCACCCTTGTAACCCTTGTTGGTACCCCTTCAAGTGGTAGCGCATCAGACAACACCTGTGTATGGATCGACCTAGATTACCTGAAGCCCTCTTTAGATAAACCGATTAGCCACCTGACTTCTATAGTTCCACCGAGAATAACACTCAGGAAGATACTCTCTAGTACCTGAGTAGTTGGGTAGTACGACTAAGGGCACGATCTAGCCTCCTTAGTTATTTCCTTGAGATATTGGGTCGAGTACTACTGTTGGACCCCGGACGTATATCAGAGAGCTATAGCACATGGAAAACCTTTGTCTGTATAACCCTTGAATACTTAACCCTTGGGGATAGAAACATAAACAAATTAAAACAGACAAGATCTATTATCACACAACTGTGTTCGAGTTGCCAAAGCACTACACATCTCTTCTTGGTTAAGCATTTGAGCATTTCATCATTGTATTATTTCATCACTAGAGTATTATTTGAGACCTATTACATTGGATTTATCTCTTTTCCCTTATAACATTCATACATATCATTTTTCGGCAAATTGTTTTACCCCACCCACCCCTTTTCAGTTCCATCATCCTCATGGCCCATACCTGTAGCCAAGACTTGGAAGATTTCTTCAATACCTTGCAATTTAGTCTCACCGAGACCCAACAAGAAGTGAAACAACTCAATGCCAATGTTTCCACCATCAATACAACCATGCAGTCCTCAATGGAGGAAATCAAGCAAGACCTGACCACCCAGCTTGAATCTGTCTTTTCGACACTCTGCACCAAGCTGCATATCCCTACAAATAACCCTTCCTCTGACTCACCTCAACATATTGAAGTTTAACACTCCTCTCATTTCCATAACATTCAGCACCATCACTTGCAACGTGACCTACGCCTTCTGCGGGTGGATGTGACCAAATTTGATGGCTCGAACCCCACTAGTTGGGTAACCCAAATGGAACATTATTTCTCTCTATACAACATTACAGATGACTTGGAAAAACTCTGGTATGGTGTTATCCATCTAGATCAAGAACATTTGCAATGGTGGAAATGGAGAAAAACTTCTCGTCAAGGGTATATTGCTTGGACACACTTTGTGGTGGAGCTTTATGAACGCTTTGACACTGACACCAACCATTTGGGTCATTTGACAAAGTTGAAACAATCAGGAACAGTGGAAGACTGGCTAAGGACTTTGGGTCCCATTCTTATGGATTTTAAGGAATTAACCATGCAATTTAACTAGGAGGGCCACCAATATAACTTCCAAGGCATCACCGTTAGTTCGCCTGAGATCATTAGTTCCAATCGCATGGAAAAGATGCTCAAAAAAGGTCATTATGGTTTTATTTCCCAACTATGTGCCATACAAGGAAAAGAGACACCCTCGGTGCTGCAAGACTTCCAAGCCATCCTTTATAAACATCAAGAGGTATTTTCCACTCCCTAGGGAATCCTTCCTTCCGATGGTGTTCATGATCATTCCATTCCCCTTGTACCCGGAATCCTTCCTCCCAATATTTGTCTGTATCATCACCCCTTTTCCCAAAAAAATGAAATTGAGAAAATGGTCCAGGAACTCCTTAATGCAGACATTATCCACTCTAGTACGAGCCCCTACTCTTCTCATGTGGTCATAGTCCTAAAGAAATAAGGTTCTTGGTGAATTTGTCCTGACTTCTATGCCCTCAACAAAATTTCCATTAAAGAAAAAAATTTCATTCATGTCATTGATGATCTCTTGGATGAATTGAGTGGTGCCCAATTATTTACTAAACTTGATCTTCGTTCAGGCTACCACCAGATACGTATGAAAGTGACAGACATTCCCAAGACTACCTTTAGAACTCATGAGGGCCACTATGAGTTTTTGGTCATGCCCTTTGGCTTGTGTAATGCACCCTCCACCTTCCAAAGCCTCATGAATCATGTATTTCATCCTTTTCTCCATCATTTTGTCTTAGTTTTCTATGATGATATCCTCATCTATATAAAAACATGGACAGACCATCTTGCTCATGTGGATCAAGTTCTCCATCTACTCTCTCAGCACCAAATTTTCCTGAAACAGTCTAAATGTGATTTTGGCGCCTCAGAAGTAGAGTACTTGGGTCATCTGGTTGGAAAGGACGACGTAAGGGTGGATCCAAAAAATATTGAAGCTATGCAAGACTGACCTCACCCAAAGACTCTCAAATGCTTGCGTGGATTTCTGGGCTTAACAGGGTATTATCGCAAGTTTGTTAAGAATTATGGAAAGATTGCAGCACCTCTCACTACTCTCCTAAAAAAGAACTCTTTCACTTGGACTCCAGCCACTACTCAATCTTTTCAAACCTTGAAGATGGCCATGTGCACCACTCTAGTCCTGGCCCTTCCTAATTTCAAAAATACCTTTGTCTTGGAATGTGATGCTTCAGGGAAAGGAATTGGTGTTGTCCTTATGCAAGAGGGTCGGCCTTTGGCCTTTACCAGCAAGCAACTATCAGAAATAAATCCGGGAAAATCAATCTATGAAAACGAAATGTTGGCTATTCTGCATGTTGTTGATCTGTGGCACTCTTTTATATTGGGGCAACTCTTCCAAATTAAGACAGCCTATCAAAGCCTCAATTATTTTCTGGAACAACGCATTTCCTCCCCAGAGAAACAAAAATGGGTGACTAAGATCTTTGGATATGATTATGAGATCATTTACAAGAAACACAAAGACAATGTGGTTGTGGATGCACATTCCCAAAAATATGAAGATGAAGGATCCCTTTTTTCTCTTTCCTTCATTGTACCAGATTAGCTCCAAGCCATTCGCCATGAATGGCTACAATATCCCAAAAGTTCTCATTTGATCCAACAATTACAGTCCAATGCTCCAGCTTCCCCAGGGTACTCTTGGCTCCATCATGAGCTTCAATACAAAAGTCATTTGTATTTAAGTAAACAATCAAAGCTTAAATCCACGGTACTCTCTGAGCTTCATGAAACACCCACAACAGGGCACTCCGAGTTCACCAAAACCTATGACAGGGTCAAACGTTCTTTTTTCTGGGATGGTATGAAATAGGACATTCGTAATTTTGTCATTGAATGTGATGTGTGTCAATGCAACAAGGGAGAAACAGTCAAATCTCTGGGCACACTACAACCGCTTCTGATTCCACCTGCTATTTGGAGGTATATCTCTATGGATTTTATTACAGGCTTACCCAAATCGGGAAATAAATTAGTCATCATGGTGGTTGTTGATCGCCTTTCCATGTATGCTCATTTCTGCACTCTTCAACACTCGTTTACAACATCCACAGTGGCTCAAATTTTCATGGATCAGGTCTTCAAGCTTCATGGTATGCTGCACTCTATTTTTTTTTATTGCAACCCAACTTTCACAAGCAATTTTTGGCAAGAACTGTTCAAGATACAGGGCACCCAATTGCACCTCATCACAGCTTATCATCCCCAGACTTATGGTCAAATGGAAGTTGTCAACAAGTGTTTGGAAACATATTTGAGGTGTTTTGCCTCAGAAAAGAAAAATCAGTGGGTTCAATGGTTACCCCTAGCTGAATGGTGGTACAACACTTCATACCATGCAACTACACTCATGACTCATTTTGAAGCGGTAAATGGACATAATCCAACTTCAGTTCTCTCATACTTACCTGGTGTCTCAAAGGTCCAAGCAGTTGACCAAAAACTTCTAGCTCGAGAGGCTATTATCCATACCATCAAAGAGAATTTGGTAATGACACAAAATCGCATGAATCAAAAAGCATATCAAGGTCACTCTGAACGTCAATTTGCAGAAGGGGATCAGGTGTTTCTTCGACTACAACCTTACAAGAAAAATTCCCTCAAGGCCGAGCATTGTCAGAAGCTAGCACCCAAATTTTATGGTCCTTATACCACTCTCAAGCGTGTGGGATAGGTGGCCTATCAGTTAGCTTTTCCCATTCATTCGAAGCTACATCTTGTTTTTCATGTTTCATGCTTAAAGAAGGTGATTGGAACTAAGTGCCAAATTCAAATCAACCTTCCCAAGTTAGTCGAAGAAGGATCCATTTGGCTACAACCACAAGTAGTTTTGGACTAGTGTGAGCATCACTTGCGTCAGAGAACCATCAAGGAAGTGTTAGTCCAGTGGAAAGATACAACTCCATCAGATGCCACTTGGGAACGAACTACCATTCTGCAACAATTTCCACATCTCAAGCCTTGAGGACAAGGTTGTTTTTAAGGGGGAAGACATGTTAAGGTCCTAACTTGCACATAGGTAGAAAAATATATTCAGATGTAATAAAGGTCAATATTAATAAGGCCTAGCAATAAAATAGAATAAATCGAATGTAATAAGACCTAATAGAAGCTTCTACTTCTAGAAGGATCTTCCTCTAGATGTTTCTTTTGATAGAAATATTTAGTATAAATAGGAGTCGAGGGTATGAGAACCTTAGCTTGGATATTATTGTAATAGAGCTCTGCTCGACTGGAGTTTTCCCCCTCGAAGAGGCCCGTGAACATTGCTCTCAGAATTAAAGTGTTATTTATGTTGTTATTCTGATATCATTTAAGTGTTATTATGGTGATTGTTCTAGTTATATTGTTGTTATTCTACCATTTCTATCATTTTATTTATGTTCTGCATACTTTTTATATCTGGTATATTACAATTATTGAATGCTAGTTGTAATTAGACTTAATAGGGAATCCATGTAAGTTTCAGTTTATTTCATGTGAATGACAATTCTGAATATTTTCGCTGCGTTTGATTTTTTTATATCCAATAGATTCATAGAATTCTGAGTATATCATTTGCAATTTTGGTATAGACTTATTTTTAACCTTCAATAACATTGGTGTTTCTATTATATTCTTATATTGAGTATGGAATTTTATTTCTTTGTTTTTAAGAAAGATAATATAATCTAGTAGAGTAATGGAATCCAAATAATGAACTATTATTGGGTATCATTGTATATAAAAATAATGATACTCATAAGGAGATTAGAATTTCAGCATGTTGATCTACAAATATATCAGATTAGAAATTTAGCATATATATCAGATTAGAATTTTAGCATATATATCAGATCATAATTTCAGCATGTTGATACTCTATATACAAATACATATACGGGGTACTACAGTTGGATTAAATACACAGAAGATAATCCAATTGATATGTTAACAAAGATTTTCAATTTGGTCTCAAGTGGGAGATTGTTGTATGTGAGACCAAATAATAAAATAATTGTATTTCTTGAATTCTTAAAACTTCCATAATGTACTCCGGAAGAGTTCTCCATTATTCTATCTTCTTCTATGAGAGTGTATATATGGATTCTTGCTCTCACATAAAATGTACAAGTAGGAGCAGATCAAGAAAAAGGTGTAGAGATTAAGGAGAAGGAGTATTTCAGATCTAGTGTGAGTGTATTTTAGATCTAAATATTTTAGCTTCAAATTTGTTCATGTGGGTTAGAGATCTATATAATTATGTTTCATATCTATTCATGATAATATCAGATCTATATACCTGTGCATTAGATCTCTAGAATTTTTTTTTAGATTTGTTGTTGACTATTGTTTTTAACCTATGAATGTTTTGTATCATTTCAATAGATAAGAGTTCCACACCTTTAAATCGAACTTGTTAGCAATGATTTGGCCTACTTAAAAATCAAAACCTTTATGTCTCCGAGAAATTCTCATTTTACTAGATAAGAGGCCCACGCCTTTAAAATTAAAACCTTTATGTCTCCCATAAATTCTTGAGTATTCTCTGTGAAATTACTTACCTTATATTTTTACCCGGTCCAAAAATCTTATCCATGTCTTTGTGATGGAGTATAGTAGGTTAAGTTGGAAAGTTTTGTCAAAATATTTGGCAAAAATTATATTTTATTTTATGAGATTATAAATATCAAATCCATAAATTGTATAACTCCGAGATTTTCAAAACTGTTGAATCTATTCATTTGATGAGAATCTACAATTCTAAATTTCAATAAAAATTGATAACCAGATTTAGTTGAAAGAAAAACATAAACGGACAAATCGTTAACCCATTATGTTGCTCCCTTTATGATTTTGTTCACGCTATATTGACTTATTTGTTGTTGTTGTTAACCTCAGATTAGGTTACTGTCTATTGATTTTTGGTGTATATGTTAACCCTCTTTGTTTTTTAAACTGGGAGTAAATTCCTTATGTTATTGTCTAAAAACTGGGAGTTAACTGAGAGTAAATTCATTATTTTATAAAAACTGGGAGTAACCAAATTATGTAAATTGGGAGTAAATTACTTAAGTCACGGTCGCAGGACTGTGACTTGGTCGTGGGGGGGCAACCCTATGGCCAAGTCATTGGCATGCCCACAGATTGGCCATGGGGCTAGCCCCTGGCGACCAAGTCATAGTTCCATGACTAAACATAAATTTAAATTTAAATTTAAATTAACAAAATGCAAAAATAAATTAAAATTACAATAAAAAATTAATAATTAATAATTAATAATTTAAATTTAAATTTGAAACATTAGATTAGGCTTACCTCTATTCGCCTGTAGGACTGCCCGCCAACACGACCACCCATAGGACTTCCCACCAACACGACTACCCTCCAACACGACGTCTGCGTCTCATAGTCGCCAAGAGTTGAAACTCGCCTACAACCCTCACTGAAACTCCCCTACAACCCTCATAGTCGCCAAGAGATGACACTCACCTAAAACCCTCACTGAAAATCGCCTACAACCCTCACAGTCACCAAGAGTTGACACTCACCTACAACCCTCTCACAATCGCCAAGAGCCGAAAAAACGTTACAGTCACAATGTGCATTGAATATATAAACCATTTTTTGGCCGAAAGAATATTTCGGCCGAAAAGATATTTCGGCTGAAAGATTGTTTCAGACAAAATATTCTTTCGGCAGAAATATCTTTTCGGTCGAAATATATTTCAGCCAAAAAGATATTGTCGGATGAAAAAAAATCGTCTGACTAAAATTCTACACAAAAATCGAGGGCGTCGTTACTGTACTGTTCTATTTGACGTTCAAGTGTTCGACCGAAAAAATTATCTTTCGGTCGAAAGAAAATATTAGTTCAGCCGAAAACTTTCATTCTGAATTTTGGAGATCATATTGTCACGAAAGTGTTACCCACCTTCATGATTTCACCCCATGCACATCTTTATTTCCCTTCCAAGTGTTCATTTTTATCTATTTAATTATATTTTTCTTAATTTTTTAAATTTCAATTATCCATGAACTCTTTGAGTTATTTATTTTTTCATGAACATCTAAACCCTTCCCATTAAGTTGATTTTCAAAGTTTTCTAGCATGAATCAATCATCTATTTTATTACTTTTCTCTGGTTAACTTACATGTTTCACCTTATATTATAATTTGATTGAAACAAAGGCTAAGGGTGTCATGAATGTCATTCCCTTTAGGATGTACTGATTTACTCCAATGGTGTCATGCATCATGCCCTTCAAGTACTTTTGATTGAAAAAAAAGATAAGGGTGCCATGAACATCATGTCATTTAGAATGTATTGATGTACTCTAAGGGTGTCATGCATCATTCCATTCAAAGGATTTTAACCTTGAGAATTGGGAAAATGGCACAACTGACGAAGATCCTATTACTCTTATAGTTCCCCTATTACGCAACTATTGGACAATGAGGAATAAATACCCTACCTTATTGCACGGCCCTTAGTATACCTCATGAGTGACTGAGACCCAGTCTACCCTCATGAAATTGTGAAAATCTCTGAGCAAGAGTGTCCCTGACTCTTCAACTCTAACCACGGTGAGAGTGCTAGTGAGTGGAAACAAGGACGTTGTTCCACCCCTCCCTCTTTTGCTAGTCTGTTTATGTATAGCCCCACTACTCCTTTTTTGAGTCGGATCGGAAAGCATGATCCATGTGCTTTCATCCTCTGAATAATTTTTTATCATCAATGTCCATAATCAATTTAAATCATATATTCAAAAATTCATCACATAATTACTCCCTGATTCAGTCTAGAGTCCCAGGTTCTTGTCGACGATACCCACATCAACCAGTCATTGAGCTTCCTGTACACTGAGGAACTCATTATTAATATATTTCCAATCATTATCATCCATAAATTTTATTCCACAATATATAATTCATAACTAATCAATTTCACATTTTACATTCTAAGAATTTCATAACAAGTCTAGCATTCATCAAGTTTTAATTAATTTGGTAATTTTCAACCAAACACCCTCAAAGAATAAGTTTTCCATCTAAAATAGTTGGATGAAACGGAAAATTACACTTTAGGGGAAAACCATGGATAAATAAACCATGTGGTTTTTCGAAAACCAAGGGTAAAATAGAAATAAATAAATAAATTGAAAAACAAAGAAATTAATAAAAATTAAAAAAAAAACAAATACAAATTAAGAAATTAGTTGAAATTACACAAAATTCAAGGTTCCATGCCCCTCATGGTTCCATCTGTTAGGGTTCCTCTAGTCACGATTCCGCACCTAGGGGACAAAATTAGGAATAAGGCATATCAGGTAGGTTTGGAGAAGCTAGGAATCAAGGATAGTAGTTAGATCATATGAAGATCAAGAACACTAAGATTTGGCTACAACGAATGGAAAATGATGAAGGGGAAGAAGATGACATTTCATGTGACGAATCAATGTCACTAGTGATAAATGGTAAAAGGAGATTGATGCCAGACAAGCGCATGACATAGGTCAATCTAGTCAAGATGCACATATCTGGGGGTGGACTTGCTAAGATCGTGAGGAGCAGGAATACAACCAAATCAAGGAAAAATTCCTTATTCCATACTATTATGCATGATACAAATGAGATAAATAGTTAATAGGCATTAGGCGATGACATGAAAAAGACTTACGTTTATGAAGCTTAATGGGATTTTGTCCTAGATTTTTGCAAGAGGGAGGATTGAAAAAGGAATCCAATATAGATCAATTTGAAGAGGTTCAGGAAGAGGCCTGCGGGAAAGGTGGATCCAATAGCTTTGGGATCTTTGAACCTCGAGGAAACTGTAAACCAAGGTAAGTTTCTTCCTGAGAAGGGGAATCCTAGTAAAAATCGAGGGAAAGGTTTTGGATAAGGATCAAGGGATTCCCTCACTAGTATCTCAAGGTTGGAGTAGTCCCATAAATGAAGTGGCCCTACAAACCTTCTCCTGCAAAACAAAAAATGAGATATGATATGCGATAAAAAGGAGACTTTCCACTATGCCATAAATATTATATTTCCTTTCTTCAAATGAACTTATAAATGAGCATTAGGTTTCTTCAACAATAATAATCGGTGGTTGTAGTTAAGTGTCTTGATACTACATGTGCCAAGTCTGTAACATCCCACTCTGGCGTGCTTACAAAACTTAATCTTTGAGGACACTTGGTCGCAAGTGATTTGGATTTTTATGATGATAAAACATTTATCCTTCATTATGATGCGTTAAGATAGATGACATGATGTTTTTACTACTTTGATGTAGACAGGTGTTGCTGACTCAGTTTCATTGAGTGTGCA
>ML779641.1:854396-871454 GCA_009831015.1 Picea engelmannii | reverse complement strand
TTACACCACCAGACATACACCTTTTGTATTATTTACCAGCGAGCCTTCCCCTGTCTGATTCATCCTTTGCAAATGGTCTTTAACTCGGCAACCGGTTGATTTTAATCTCTGTGCCTTCAGATGATTTTCTGCACTCTATTTTTGCGATTTATTGTTAAACCCCCGGCACTTGATGGATATCATTCTCTGATATTTTTCTGTGGGTGTTTTTGCGTTCTCTGTGGGAGAATTCATTTACTGTGGGAAATTCTTCCTTGTGGGCATTTCGTTTGTAAATTTACTGTTGTTTCGTTTTATACCTTGGCTGTCATTCGTTGGGTATTTTACTGTCAATTCGTTGTAAGGTCTGGCAGTTCATTTTGGGACATTCGTTCTTCTCTTAGCATGGACAGCTATTGCAGTGTGCATTCTGATTTTTGGGTGCGTCCGTATTTCAGTGTGCGTTTGTATTTCAGAGGGGGGGGCATCTGTGTAATACCTTGGGCGTGGGTTATTACAGCGTGGGCATTATTTCAGGGGCGTTTTTGGTATGCATTGTTGTTTACCCTTGGCTGTGAACGAAATTTATCTCTGAACGAATGTCATTGTGAACGAAATTCTCTGTGAACGAACAAATCTGTGAACGAATTTCTCTGAAAACGAAATATCTGGGTGAACGAAATTTCGCTGCGTTGTATCTCTGGATTATGGGTTACTAGATATCTGCATCATATCTTTGCTTTAAGTCGTTATTACCCCTCTGCGTTTTGTTATAATATCTCTGCGCCCTAATCATTTGCGTTTGAAATAACCTCTGTCAGTGTTTTAAAATGCCCATACCTGCGCATGGATGGCGCTCCTATACCCGTTACCAGCAGTGTATTATGACTGTGTTGATTTAATGACAATTCATTATGACTGTGTTGATTATTTTATGAGCATTCTCTGTTACAATTGTTTTTGGCAAGTTACCGGTACTTGGTTCTTGGGTGTAAATCCCCTTTCTGCGCCCCAGTACTTTAGGTATAATTCTCCCTTCGCTGTTAAGGTAGGGCCCCCGTTATTTAAATTGCAAAGCTAACAGCATAAGGGTATCAACATGATTGGTGCTGACCTGGTAGTTGCAGTTTCAACTGTTAATAATAGTAATAAGACGTAAATGTGCTTGTCATCTAATTTCAATGCCACTTGATGTGAAGAGAAGGGATATGATTATGTTATGAGAAGGTTAGTATAGTTTCATTGTGATTAATAAGAAAATAAAATGTAAAGCCATTGTCCTTTTTAATTGAAATGTATTTAGAGTATAAAGGTGTGGATAGGATTATGGTATGCTAAGGTTAGTATAGTTTCATTGTGAATGATAAGCAAATAACATGTAAAACCATTGTCCTTTTTATTTGAAATGTATATAGAGTATAAAGGTATGGATATGATTATGTTATGATAAGGTTAGTATAGTTTCATTGTGATTAATAAGCAAATAAAATGTAAAGCCATTGTCCTTTTTAATTGAAATGTATTTAGAGTATAAAGGTGTGGATAGGATTATGGTATGCTAAGGTTAGTATAGTTTCATTGTGAATGATAAACAAATAAAATGTAAAACCATTGTCCTTTTTATTTGAAATGTATATAGAGTATAAAGGTGTGGATATGATTATGTTATGCTAAGGTTAGTATAGTTTCATTGTGAATAATAAGCAATAAAATGTAAAACCATTGTCCTTTTTAATTGAAATGTATTTAGAGTATAAAGGTGTGGATATGATTATGTTATGCTAAGGCTAGTGTAGTTTCATTTTATTGATAACAAGTAACATGTAAGGTCCTGGTCATTTAATTGAATGTTATTGTAATAAGGGAAGTGATGACATGGATATGTCATGAAACTGTTAATATAATTTCTTTGGGATTGATGACTTATAACAGAAAGGACCTTGAATCGAAGTGCAATCAATTATCATAATTCAGTAAATGGGGAATGCAGTTAACTGTTGGTACCTTATTTAAGGCAGGGTTGGTAACTCGTCGTTAATAGAAGTCAATGGAGTAATGGTTGTAATTGATGTCAATGGGTCTCTCTAGTGGTTGGTCGTTGTCAGAGTCTTTCTAACTTGCGTCTTCCGTAGAGGTCGTGGTTTCCCTTTGATTTGTAGTACTTGGTTCTCTTGCATTGTGTGGTCTGCTTGTGTCGGGCAGGGTATAGACACCTCCTTGTAGCCTTAGTATACATCTCTGTGTGTGTGATTTTTCTTTGTAAATAATCCAGTGTCGTATCAAGAGTCTCGGGTTGTTTAAAGGCACAGTTTCCACTCTTGCGACACACTTTGAGCCGTATCAGTAGTCTTGGGCTGTTTAAAGGAACAGTTTCCACTACTGCGACTCCCTGAAAGATTTATTAGTTTTTGCCTGAGCAGTCGGCCAGGAGCCTGTCTAATCTTCTTTCGAGAAGACATAAGACTAAAAGCCCTGCTTTTATTTTCAGAAATAGTAAACTCTACTGTTGGATTCTTCCATCTGTGACTGTACTGTGCTTAACACCTGGTGACGTTTTCTTCTTACAGCTGCTAGTGGTACGCCTCATGTTTAGGGGCGTTTATTGCTTGTTGTCACTGTGATATATCGTGTGTCGTTTGGTTGTGTTCCTCTTGCTTGCTCCTAGTTGGTTGTCGGGTGGCGATGTAGAGTCAAATGTGTTTGTTCCTCCTTCACGCGCGCACACACCTTAACTTTTAAACACACATAAAAAAAAATAAAAAATTTGCACCTGTTATCAGAATTGTGGTCGTAACAAGGAGGGTTGTTACAAAGTCTTAAACCCAAAAGAAGGATTAGTGATTTTTTCAATTCATACTTATATTTTGAAACAAAAGAGTATAACCAACATGTGAAAGTATAAACATGAGGACACTAAGCCTAACATGTAAGCAAAAGGATGTAGACTTTGAATTAGTTACTAAAAACAACATAAACAATCAACTCATTCAAGACAACCATCAATAAAAAATCAAACCCTGCAACCACATAGGATCATCAAGCACATCGAAATCTGAAAAAGGTCCAAAGAGAACGTGTCAATTCCATCATACAAATTTCAATGAAACATCATAGGTCAAGAAGCATTATGAGGACATTTGGAATCATAAGATCAAAAGGGGTAATCAACCCCATGAAAATAAATTATCAATCAAGATCAAACCCCCAACTCCCTCAAGGTATGCAAAGAATTAACATTAGGCTCAAGTAGTAGAGGATTAGACATTAGGGATGGAAGTTTAGTAGGGGGGGATTTCCTTTCACTTTTACAAGAAAAAGTAAATGGGGCTTGTTGTGGCCTCAAAACCCCCTTTTATTCTATGTCGAGAAAACATAAGAAGAATTTATTTTTGAAAACATCCCAGTATCTTACGAGAGATTTATATTTTCCTCTCCACCATAGGAACCAACCATATGCAAAGTCCTTCAGATGTATATATGTGACATTAATTTTTTCTTCATCATCAGAAATTTGGTAATACATGAAGTATTGTATGATTTTATTTACCCATCTTGTTTCCTCTCTTGCAATTGATCCATCAAATTTTGGAACAGTAATTTTCACCTTGGTCGTGCCATTATTAAATATCCCCATGTTGGGAAAGGATTGTGATTAGGGAGGCATCCAGTGTGAATTATAATTATTTGGGTTTCTATTCCCATTCTCTATCACTTCAATCTTGATTCTCATGTCGTTTTAATTTCCACTACACTCTGCTAATCCTTCATTCAATTTGTGAATTTTAGCATCTAGATAACTTATAAGGCTCACACAAAATTATTTAAGACCTTTTCTTAGTTGTATCCTAAAGGGAGCATTGTCATCTAATCCACCTTCCTTTTTCTCTGGTTCTTTGACCTTTTTCTCTTATCTCCTCATTGTTGCACATAGGTAAGAAGGCATCATGCCACACCAGGTTTACTTCCAGTGAACACAGAGAAGGGAAAACAAGTTGCCCATTACTGAGAGAGGACAAAATATATGTTACAAAGAGAGGAAGAGGCAATTGGTTACACACTAACTATTACAATGAGAGGAAATGATAATTTGGTTGAAGAAGAGAAATGAATAAATGGCAGAAAGTGAAGTGAAATTTGAAAGGTGAAAAGTGAAGTGAAAGTCAAAAGGTGGAAAGTGAAGTGAAAGCAACTCAAAATCGAGATTAAACTAAAGACAACGGTGATCAGTAAAAAATTGGAAGCACAATATATGAGATAGAATATTTAATGGAAATTGAATCATGGATGAATAATGAAAGGTGAATGGAGAAAAGAAAGGAAGAAGGAGAAATGACACATGTAGAGACATCACTGACAACTGCTTGAGAAACTAGGCTATGAGAGGGAATGGTGGATAGAGGATGTCACACGGTTGTAAAATCAAGAGTGAAGTGGTGTCTAGAGGAGTTTGTGGGGTTGGTGAATGGGGAGACTAGGTCACGTAGTTGATTGCATAATTGAGGGTGGAGTAGTGGATAGAAGAGGTCACAGGGTTGAAGAATGGAGAGAGGAGGTCGTGTAGAACGAGGGAAGATCACTATCATAGATATTGTGATATGGGAGATGGGTATGTTTGAGAAAAGATCGTTTGGAGGCATGCAATGCTCTTATATCAAGAAACAAAAGGCTCATAATAGAAGATACAGTTTATGAAAAGACGCAGGTAGTGAAACAACATTACCATAAATTTGAAAATTTAGTATACTATGCCTTTTATGATGTGATAGCGATGAGTCTTAAAAATTATTCTCTTATTAGATAGACCTTACAAAAGAATAAAAATCATGGACTCAAACTGCTTCATATTCATTGAGTCCCCCTCTAGCATGACTCGCTTGCCTCTCAGTCTTTTCATGAAGCATGTTGCATTGATCTGGAACATCAATGGGTGGTACTAGGTAGATTAAAAATGATGTTATCATAGAAGACAGAGTGAAGAAAAATGTAATACCCCCAGGTTGTAAATGTACATATGTTTAATAGGTTGGTGAGCTAGGATCTTTTGGGCTAGAGCACCTGTGTATAAATGTTTTGGGTTGGAGTTCCTATGTGATTTAGACTAGGGAGCCTATTTTTTGAAAGTTCAATGAACCTGAAGAATGTAATATGTGAGCACAATCAGATATATATTAATAAAATACATCACTACTACAGAACAAGTAAGATGAAAGAGTATGGGGGGATTGGACTCCAAAAGAGGGAAAGGGAGCTAGGAATTAAGAAAAGTGGCTAAGTCAAGGGGGAATTAATCCAAGGGAATATAATAATATATTCAAAAGTCATAATTCCTTAATTTATAATGTTATCATAAGTTCCTAAGAGGTGGAATGAATTACCAAGTGGAGGAAAATGTAGTTCCTTGAGTGTCACATTTCAAGACAAGAACATGCAAATATAATGTTGTGTTTTAGTGGAAATTCATTCCATTATTCCATTCCATTATTTTGAGCTTTTCCTCTGGAGTGTGAGCTATGGATATATTGTTTCTCTTTAACTTTATATCATTGCAACCCTATAAATCCTTAGGGTTTGGGTGGAAGAAGTTGGTTGTCATGCCTACGGAGCATTCTCCTTAAGTGAGAGAATTATTGGGAATAATTTTCTTTGTGTTGTTGCCTAGTAGGTGTTGTAACTCTTTGAGAGCATACTTTCGTTCCAAGTGGAATAGCACTCTGAGACTTCCGGGGTAGCATGTTGTTGAAGCCCTAGAAGGAAAGGGGTGCAACCAAAGGATTGTGGAGAACTGAATCGGTACACTTCCTAGGATGGGACAAGATATAGATAATGAGAGGCTATGAGATGGAACTACTATTGGAGTTGGTTCCATTGGCCTTGTCTTGATTTGTGTGTTTTTCAACCTTAGTTTGGATTAGGTATAATTTTCCCTAATGGAGTCATAACCCCAACTCGGGGGTGACCTTTTGTTGAGAGTGAATGAACAACATAGTCTATATTTGGGAGGAATTTCTTAGGTCTATATCCAGTTGTTGATTATCATTAAAAGATAAGTGTTCTTTTAGGTGTTTATGATGATTATTGTGTGGTTATTTATGTTAATTATGTAATGATTATAACTATTATACTTATTCTTGAGAATGATATGTTGTTAGGAAGGCATCAGTGTTCATATGTAGGGAATGACAATTAATTATTGGTATTAGAGAATTAATGGCATGAATTGAAGAAAATTCAAAAATTCATTACTTGCAATTGGTTTAATTTACAAACTATTAGATATCCATGGAGAAATTGGGTAAAAATCCCCAATTTCCAAGTGAATTCAGGATGAATGCATGCCTAGAAACGTCAAACAGTTGAGCATGGAGATAATTGGTCGTTTTCAGAATTGGAATTGGCCAAAACAAGTAAAATTATATAACTTCCATGACATCCATAAAGAAATTTTGAAAATATGCATTTTTGAAAAAATTGAAAATTTGGAAAATTTTAGGATTTTCCATACAATAACGTCAACGATGATGTGGATCCACATGTGAGGTGACGTGGACTACCATTATGGTAGGTCCATGGTAGAAAAGTATGGGGTCTATAGTGTGCAATGGTGGGCCCAAATATGACATGGGTGTGAAGTTGGGTGATGTGGTAATCTCTGATACCATAAGTGGTTTCGAAGGTTTTAAAAGTGGTTTCATAAAATTGAAAAAAAACCCTAAAATGGATTTGGGAGAACCACATATCCCCTTAGTGGTTTTGTGGTATCGAAGGTGGACGAATCAATAAATTATTTGCAAATTTAACCTCTAAAGTTAACATGAGTCGTCAATCTTCCTTTAATCTCCACTTTCTAATCGAAGGACCGAGAAATTTGCATGTGCCCAAGGGAAAATGGTGTTGGATGGGACCCTCCCATCCTCGCAACCAATGGATGAGTGTCAGGTGGAAGTTTGGTGAAGAAAATGGGACCCCTTTCCCATCCGAGGTCAAGCAAAGTCCCAAGTGGGAATCTAGGTACAATGGGGCCCATAATATAATAAATAAAATAGAATAAAGGTAAGGTAAAATAAAGAGGAGGAAGAAAGAGGAAAGAAAAGGGAAGAAGAAAGAGAAGGAGGAGGGTGTTGGAGGCTAACAAGGCAAGGCTAGGGTGGCCAAGACGAGTTTTTATGAATTCATGTCATCAATATTATCTATTCATCATGCAAAATTTTCCCTGGGTCTTGACATATTTACCTCCGCAAGTAACAAAAGTTGGTATCTGGGATTAATTGCACTAGGATGAAAATTGCACAACAATGGGTAAATTGACAAATTTCATAATACTATAACTTTCTGCTCATATCTCATAATTGAGAAAGAAAGTAGTCATTGGAAATATATTGGATAGAAGAATATAAAAATGCACTCATAAATGTTAATTGGGTAGTAAATTCACAAGAAATCGGAAGGAATATTTATCGTGCACTTAAAATGAAGAATTGTGCATAATTTTCTAGAATTTTTGAATTATTGCTTTTTACTAACAATTTATGTTGCATGTGATTTTTTTTCCCCTCAAATCAGGCTTTGAAGAAATAATTATAGTTCACGTATTGTTAGTAAGATAATAAGAAGTTGAAGAGATCATGGTTGGCGTTAGGGTTCGAGCTGGTGCGAGCGTAAGGGTTTGATCTGGTAGGTGCAGAGAGTTTCATGGCGGCGCTAGGGGGCGGGACGTCCGCCCCCTCCTTCGATTTCGGTTGAAGATGCCTTTCGCAGGCTCCTCCACAGTCAAGGGAAGAAGTCAGCCCTTCCCGAGATTCCGAAATTTATCAAGAAACTTGATGAAATCCCCGAAATTGTCTTACCCGAAGAGAATCCAATGAAAATCGCAGTGGCGTTAGCTCAACGAGGATTAGTGGGTCAGTTTATGGGACTGTGGCTGTCTACCAGGACTATGGATGATTGGATCCAACGAAACTGGAGACCAAACCTAGCACATGGAGTAACCTGCTACCCAGTCAGAAGAGGGTTCTTCGTCTTTGAGTTCATCTCAGAAGAATACCGAGACGTAGTATTCAGGAACGAACCCTACTTCATGGGGACGCAGGGGCTTTATTTGAACAAATGGACCCCCGATTTTGACCCATTGGTGGACACGCCTAAGGAAGTGTCGGCTTGGGTCAGACTGCCAAATCTGCCTATGCACTGTTGGGATTTTGAATCATTGCAAAGGATAGGGAATGGAGTCGGCAGGTTCATAGATAAAGCGGATAATAAAGGCCAGTACACTTGTGCCAGAATCTGCGTGGAAGTCGATTTGGAGGCGGGACTTTTGGAAGCTGTCAAGTTAACTGTTGGATCCTGGACTCACTACCAGAAACTGGACTACGAGCACCTACCATTCAAGTGCAGAAACTGTCAGGAGCATGGACACTTCCAAAGAAATTGCCCCAAATTACAAGTCAGTGGAACAGAGGACGCAAAAGGCTGGCAAAGGGTGAAGAGAGGGAAAAAATCACAAAATGCTAAAAACAGAGACAAGATGAACTAGGAGTAGTCAAAAGAGGGAAATCCAAGAAAAAACACTCAAGAAACCCCAAAAGTACAAGAAACCCCCACAAACGTTCCAGAAGAAGAAGGAAACCAACAGCCAGTGGCCCCAGATGATCCTACCACGGATGCCAAGAGTATAAGTACGATCAAGGAGAATATCAGCCTGAATACGAATATAGATGTCGAAACCCTGGAAGAGGAGGATACTGAAGCAAGTAGCCCGAAAGGAACTCCCGACAAGCCAAGGAGGGGCAGGAAGACATAGAAGAAAATAAGAGAAGAGCAGTCCTATAAGGAAGTAGCTCAGGGCACACAACAAACAATCCTAGAAATGGTGAACACCATATTGGGGGTGAAACAGGGGAAGACACCGAAAGGTGGTCCCCCTCCACATCTAAGTAAATAATGCAGTTTGTCTCCTGGAATTGTAGAGGACTAGGAAGCAAGCTAAAAGAAGAATCCTTGAGGGACTTAGTAAGGCTAGTAAGACTTGAAGTCCTCCTAATCCAGGAGACGAAACTGGAGGAGGAATAATTTCTCCGGGTAAGAAATGTATTCTGGAAGAAAGGCCCGGGAAGGGCAGTAAGTGCTAGAGGTGCCTCCGGGGGGTTAGCAATCCTTTGGGATTCTTCAACGATTGAAATAGTAGAAGAAGAAGCAACCACTCATTGGCTTTTCACCAAGCTGCTCCACAAGGGCTCAGGACATCTGGTAAGTCTTTTTAACTTGTATGTTCCTGTATCAGTTAAAGAGAAGAAAGATTGCTGGGATTATTTAGATTTATTTCTTAATCAAACCAACTCTGAGAATTTAGTAGTGGCGGGGGATCTAAACGTCACCCTCTCACTGGCTGAGAAGAAAGGGGGATCTATTGTCCGAGACCCTGCTAGGGAATGGGTTGAAGACTTTATCTCGGCTTGGGAATTGGAATATATCTCTCCATCCAATGGAAAGTTCTCTTGGTCCAATAAAAGACTAGGACCAGGCCATATAGCTGCCAGACTAGACAGATTCCTTGTCCAATCTTCTTTCCTTACGCTTGGTCTCATGGCATATTCCAAAGTCCTCCCTCATTACACTTCAGATCACAAGCCTATCTCCCTGTCCCTCTTTCCTAGTTCTGCTCTAGGCCCTATCCCATTTAGATTCTGCCCAAATTGGACAAGACATGAAGACTTCCTAAACATTGTCCGTCGTACCTGGAATATCTCCATCACTGGGTCCCCCTTCTTTGTGTGGGAAGAGAAACTCAGAAACCTCATAGTTAATCTCAAAATGTGGGCCAAAAACCTTGGCTCACCCGTGGATGAAAGGAAAAGAATTCGGGAAACTCTGGAAAGACATCAGGAATTCATGGAAGAAGCTCAAGTGACCCAGGAACTCCTCAACCAGGAATCCGAAATCCAAAGAAAGTACCATAAAAGTTGTAGGGAAGAAGAAACATACTGGAGAATTAAGTCAAGGGCGCTTTGTCTTCAAGAGGGAGATAAAAATACATCTTTCTTCCATAAGCAAGCCCAAGCAAGGACCAATTTCAATTTCATCAGCGAAATCCAATGGCAAGACCAAGTATACACGGACTCAGAAGGCATCAAAGAGGCGGCTCATTCTTATTTCAAAAACCTTTATTCAACGACATACCAAGAGGACTTGGAGTTGGACTCCTATCCGTTTTCAGAAATCCCAGTTCTGGTCACATAAGAGGATAACAGGACATTGAACAGACCTGTCAGCATTAATGAAATTAAGAAAGCAGTTTTCAAAATTAACCCTGACAAAGCGCCTGGCCCAGACGGATTCACAGCTCGCTTCTACACCCAATGCTGGGACATCATAAAAAAGTATTTAAGCAGAATGGTCATGAAATCTCAGGACTGCAACAAACTTGGAGGCAGCACAAACTCATCCTTTCTAGCCCTTATCCCAAAAGAAAAAGGGGCCAAAAACTTTGCCAGATTCAGACTGATTTCCCTTTGCAACACTGGTTACAAAATTATCACCAAAATAATCGCAAACAGGCTCAAAAAAATTCTGCCAAATTTGATTCCGGAAAATCAAGGAGGATTTGTGAAAGGGAGGCAAATTCTAGATAACATTATTCTAGTTCAAGAAGCCATTCATACTAGCTACAAAAAAAAAGAAAAGGGCATCGTAGTCAAGCTGGACTTAGCTAACACTTTTGACAGGGTGAGACATGATTTTTTGTTTGCTGTTATGAGGAAGTTTGGATTTAATTAGAAATTCATAGGTTGGGTTAAGGCCTGGATTGCTGCACCTTGGATCGCCCCTCTAATAAATGGACGGCCTGCCAAGTTTTTCAAGTCTTCTCGAGGATTGAGGCAAGGGTGCCCTCTCTCCCCACTGCTCTACGTTTTACAAGCCTCGGTTCTAAGTTTCCAATTGCAGAGTGCTCTCCAAAGCAGAGCTCTTCCAGGTATAAGAGTAGTCCCTACAGTCAAGGAGGTCAGCCACGCTCAGTTTGTCGATGACACTCTCTTATTGGGGGACGCCAACCTCAAAACAACAAGGAATTTCAAAACAGAACTGGATCTCTATAAATCTTGTTCTGGCAGCAAAATAAATTACCATAAAAGCAAGATATTTGGCTGGAACTGGAATCCTAGAGAAATGTTGCAAATAAGTCGGGCTCTTGAGATGGAAGGAATAACAGTTTGGGACAATTTTACCTACCTGGGGATTCCAATATTTAAAGCACACTCCAAAGTAGCCCACTGGATGCCCATGGTGGATAAACTCAAAAATAAGATTCAAGTATGGGGAGCAAATTGGCTCAACAAAGCCGGTAAAGTGGTGTTAATGAATTCAGTCATTACAAGCCTTCCAATTTACCAATGTTTTGTACTTCTCGCCCCTAAAACTATTACAAATAAAATCGATGAGCTGCTCCAGAGATTCCTATGGGAAGGAGGCAAGAATTTTGAAAGGAAACTTCATTTAGTTAATTGGGATAAGGTCAAGAGGCCAAAGCTGGAAGGTGGACTAAGCATAAGAGATGTGGCTGCCCATAATATTGCTATGGGAGGGAAATTGCTATGGAAAATAATCACGGGGAAAAGATCCTGGAGCAAGCAAATCCTTAGGAAAAAATATTTCACAGGTGATAGGGATCGCTGCCTGGAGAGGCCTGCAAAAGTTCAGATAGGCTCGCCGATTTTTAACTTGTGTCAAAGAGCCATGCCTCTTCTCAAGACAAAACTCACCTGGATTCCGGGGAATGGGTCAAAGATTTGGATTTGGGAGGACTCTATTCTCGGAGAACAGCCCCTCTCAGAACTAAGAGAAACAAGGAACATTAAGGGCTGGCTTTTGAACAAAAACTGCAGAACACTTTGGGATATTTCCAGGTGGAAGAATGATGCCAAGCAATCCTAGGATGGCTGGAACCTAGGGAGGTATCCAGAAGAGTTCAAAGAGGAAGCAACAATTTTGCTGGATTTCCTCCAAGGGAAGTCACCTTTAAATGCCAGAACCAAAGACAAGCGAGGTTGGGGATCAGATTCAGGGGCTTACACTTCAGCAGCTGGTTATAAGGCAATTTCAGACATTCTGTGGGTCCCTCCTAATCCTACCCCGTGGAAAGCTCTCTGGAATTTCCCCTCAATCCCTAAGGTGGATCTCTTTGTCTGGACTCTCATTCACAACAGTATTTTAACCTTTGATAACCTGAAAAGGAAAGGTTGGGAAGGGCCTTCTCGCTGACCCCTGTGCTCACAGGCAGAAAAAACCACTGCCCACCTTCTTTTCGTCTGTGATTTCTCAAAAGAATTTTGGGGGCTTCTTGTGGGTTCAGTCGCCTCCAACCTTCCAACCTCGGGCAAGGAGATTTTTAATTGTTGCCTGTCTCTATCCCCATTTGATCTGACAAAAAAAAATCTCCTCAAGACGGTCTGGATGTGGATTCCCAAATTTATTTGTTGGAAGATCTGGTTAGAGAGGAACAACAGAATTTTTAATGAAGAAAGAAGATTGCCAGCTCAAGTGGCTATCAAAGCCAAGATCATGATTTCAGAAGCTATAAGTATGAAGACTTCTATCCAAAACTCTGCCACTTTAACCGATGAAGAAGGGCATTGGCTCAAGGAGTTCAGGAAAAGCTATCCGGATACCAACCAAATCAATTTCCCAAAAAAGAGGAACTGGGAAATCCGGATGACGGAACAAGATTTCCTGAAATGGAGATCGTCGCTCGACGAATGGTGTCTCTTCTTTGATGGGGCTTCGAAAGGCAACCCGGGCAAGGCAGGGGGAGGAGGCATACTTCTCGAACCCACTGGATCAACTAAATTGTCCTTCGCTTGGGGACTAGGCTTTGCCTCCAACAATCAAGCTAAATTTTTAGCTCTCTGGCAAGGGCTAACTCAGGTGGTAAAGTTGGGCATCAAGGAAGTAACGATTGTGGGTGACTCTAAAAAGGTGGTGGACGCGTTGAATTTCAAAAAAATTCCAAAAGACATGAGGTTGGCTCAGCTGTACAAAAAGACCCTCCTTCTCCTGGAGCAGATCAATGATTACAATATCTATCATGTGCTAATATTGTTGAACGGTCAGGCAGATAAAGAGGCAAATCAAGGTACTCTGCTGAGCAAAGGACTGTTGAAGATCAATGAGGAAACATCTCATCACTCGATCCCCTAATCGAAGAGCCAATCCAGACGTGTCTTTTCAAGTGAGCAATCCGTTGGACAGAAAGAGCGTCAGTATCAGTCTAGCTGCGGGACGGATGAGATCTTAGCTCAGAGATTTGGTGTCACATTGCCTCCGTGAGGATCACGAGTCGGGACAGGCGGGTTCGCTGTTAAAAGAAACCCTCTTGATTGAAAAACTCACTTCAGCAGTTGGACAAATGAATTGCAGGGCATCAGGAAGCAACAATTAATCCGGGTCTAGAAGGCATGGAATCGAGCTCCAAGACTCCCCTCACTGCGAAAGAGAGAATAGATCTTATCAGGGAAGAATTGGAAAGCATTAGAGCTTCTACAAACTAGCGAAAATGGGAAACTCTCAACTTTGAAATGCAGGATCTAAGGGACGAACTTTCAGATGAAATACATACTGGATTGAAGGACGCGGCCAACCTCATGGGAGACTTAGGGAAGCGTCTCTGTAGTCTGGAGCAGAAGGTTGAAGATCTAACTAAAGCGTTTAGCAAGATTTCTAAGGCCTCAGCAGAAGCAGCCTCCAACTCGGGTAAAGGAGGAGATCGTAGATGGATTGGCCAAACACCCTAAGTTTTTGTAAGGAGCTCCAGCAGAAGATCTTGTCTCAGCATTTAGCAGTTTTCCTTTCAGTCTTGTCTTGTATCGGCATTTAGAAGCCTGGTTTGTATGTAATACAAGTACTCTAGCTGGATGAAGAATCATAGAGCAGTAGCTCTGAATTGCATTGTAAGGGTTAGGCAGCCCTCTCTGCCATATTCTAAATAAATCTCCATAACCGTTTATGTTAAAAAAAAAAACAATTTATGTTGCATGCACATTTTCTATACTTAAGGGTATTGATATAGTACAGTAAACTCATAATGAGAACCAGATACATGGAAGATGGAGAGAGAATCTACAACCATGTGGAGGAATTTAAAGTGTTGTATGTCAGCTTGAGTAATGCAAGGACTAAGTAAATTGGACATATAGGAGGAAAATTAGAAAATAGAGATTTAGTAGAGACAATGAGAATCCCACAAAGAGATGTGTGGAGCTACAATGCAGACACTAAGAGAATTATGAAATCTCACAAGGAGAAGAACAACATCAGTACTTGGTTGTTGCAAATCTTGAACATGTTGTAGATGAGGATGGATAAAGAATCAAATTCAAGCAAGGAATAAGAGCATAGACTTCATGCTAGAAAATAATATGTTGAAAGTGTCAAGAACTCTAGAAATGATAGTAGACATCATCATTCACCAAGGAACTCATCTTCTAGAGCTCATACACTTTTAGAGTCATAAATTAGACCAAGTGTGTCTCCTATCAAACATCATAGAAGCATGGGGGATTCACCTTATTGACTAATATTTTATCATGTTCATTGATAAAGGAGGATTTTAAATTATGAAAAATAGATTCAATATATTGTAGGTGTTGGGAGAGATGTGGGGTGTGAGGGGTTTTATAGGTATCGGGGGGTATAAAAGGGGGTATTTGGTAAAAGCAAGGGATATATAGTAAAAATAGGGGTTATTTTATTAGAAATATGTATTGGGAGGGGGGTTCAACAAAAGTATTTTGGCAGGTATTTACCAATATCTAGTGAAACCATAGGTATTATTTAATATCCTGCGAACAAAGGTGTTATGTAATAGGTTGATTGAATGGAGACCCTTTGCATAGAAGAAGGTCTACGGTAGATGAATTGCAAGGAGAGTTCAAGAATATTAATACTCCTACATTTTATTGTGAGCATAAGAAAGATGAATATGCAGAGGCTTCATTGTTTGGATTGAGAAAATAATTTCAACTACAAAATTATTCCTCTTATCCAAAAAAAAATGCAAATTTCAAGTTAAAAGGGAAAGAATCAATGTGGTGGGACTAGCTCATACAACAAAAGAATATTCATGAGAAGAATGTCACTTGGAGGAAGTTCATAAAGTATTTTCGAAAAAAATAATTGTCCCAGTATTATTATGATAGTAAGATGAAGGATTTATTTGAACTCAATCTTGGGAGCATGGCCCTAGATGAGTATGAGAGAAGATTCTTAGAGTTTATAAAGCATGTTGAATTCATCAAGGATGAGAAAGTAAATATTTAAATATTCTTGAGTGGGATACCTTGAATATATAGTGATAAGTTATAGTATTATGAGCCCAAGACGTTCGAGGAAGCAATACGGAGAGACAGGTTCCTTTATGATTAGCATAAAGGAGGATCGACCTTTTAGAGATCTTGGGTTGATAAGAACAAAGGTAATATGGAGTAGATAAAGAAAGAGTATAAGCCACCATTATTAAAATATAGTTCTCAAGGACAACCAACTCAAAATGAACCCAAAATGATAGAATCATTGGGAAAAAGGCCAAGTCAGTAGCCCATAAAATGTTGGGGATGTGAGGGAGACCATATGTATATAGATTTCCCTCACAAAGGTGAAAGAACTAGGATTTTTCACAATGTAAAAAAATATCATATAGTTGAATACATGGGAAGAAGCATGCCAATGATTTATGCATCCTTGGACAACAAGAAAGAAGAATATAAATCTAATATGATTGAAGTAGAAGGAAAGATTGATAATAATCCCATACCCATTTTAATTGATTATAGAGATAGCCATAGTTACATAGATGTAACAACCCTCCTCGTTATGACACCAACTCTGATAACAGGTGCAATTTTTTTTTTTGTTTTAAATGTGTGTGCACGCGTGTAGGAGGGGAAACAGACACCTTTGACTCTACGTCACCACTCGACGACCAACAAGACGCAACCACGAGGTTCAGCACAAGAAGACTGACGGCACACAACTATTAACTGCAAAAAGATACGACCATAGGCATAAGGCACACAACACAAACATTAAGACATACTGGAGGTGCACAGTAAGAACACAGAGGGAAGAATCCATGGTGTTAGGGTTACTATTTCTGCACAGGAAAGCAGGGCTTTTAGTCTTATGTCTTCTCGAAAGAAGATTAGACAGGCTCCTAGCCGACTGCTCAATCAAAAACTAGTAAATCTTTTAGGGAGTCGCAGTAGTGGAAACTGTGCCATTAAACAACCCGAGGCTCTTGATACGGAACTGGAGTCCTTCCACCAGAGATACACACAGACATATATACTAAGGCCACCTGGGGGTGTCTACATCCCACCCGACAACAGTCCCACACATGGAAGGTTTATCAACCAAGTACAACTTTATCCACAAAGCTCAACACCCTCATTACAGACTCGGAACATCTATGGTACTTAAATCAAGGTTATTACACAGTAAATGTTTATTAATGACAATAAAGGTTACAACTAACACTGCCATGAAATATTATACACCTTATGTTTATATCACATAGCCAGGCCATGATTTACGATTGCAATCCCTCTTATATGTTGCAACCCTAAGATTTATAATGACATTACAAGATAGAACATTCAATAAACATGAGGAGCTCACCACCCAATGTCATTTAAGACCATACGTATCATTTTAAAAGCAATAATAGCAACGCCATTCCTTCTCGTAAGTTATCTACCCAACTACACTCTATCGATGTCGCAAATACCCTTACATATCTCAGAAACAATGTGAACTATAGCGTTACCGTTACATGTCACATCAACATTAAGATTTACAGTCACCAACATTATTGATTACTGTATCCATTACATTATTCATGATAGTAAAATGATAGTAACAATGTCCCCAAGTGTCAATACCCTTAACCTACTGTCCATAAATAAAAATAACATCAAATTTATTAACCACCTCATGTTTAAAAATAACTATATGACATCATAATTAAAATGACAATATATGATATTAACAATATCTAAAATGACCATAATTAACAATAACCGTATTTAAAAGGGA
>ML779641.1:796797-808657 GCA_009831015.1 Picea engelmannii | reverse complement strand
AAGAACCACTTGTATTTCCTGCGTGTATGAATCCCTCAACCGCGGGTTTATGCGCGTAATGACAGATCTTTGTGGCTTAAAGACGCCGGAATACGTCTCTACCCTGGAAAAAAAAATACCCACAATTTCTGCCAAGGAAAGTGATTTGATACCACTTGCAAGATACCAGATATATAAAATATGAAGAACAGAAATGAAATGCTAGAAATGACAGAATAACAGTAAAATATCCAGCATAATCTTCACAATACATAGAAATGATATACAAAATAGCAACAGAAATAGCACTTTGAATCAGATAGTAATGTTCACAGGCCTCTTCGAGGGGGAAACCTCTAGTTGAGCAGCGCTCTGTTACAATAATATCCAAGCTAGGGTTTTTCATACCCTCGACCCTTATTTATACTAACTATGACTATTAAGAGAAGCATCTAGAGGAAGATCCTTCTAGAAGCGGAAGCTTCTATTAGGTCTTCTTACATCCGCCTTATTCTATTTTATTGAAAGGTCTTATTAATATTGACCTTTATTACATCCGAATACATTGATCTACCTATGTGCGGGTTAGGACCTTAACAGAAAAAGGTAAGGCAACTGAAGTTGTTTCCCTTTTGAAAACAGAGAACTGTCCAAGCTAGGTAAGAAAGCCATCGGCGGTTTAAAAAGGAAATAAAAATGTTGTGCCAGACTTATAAACGTTACGCGAGGGCTGCCAGCAAGGAAATAGCAACCGCTGTACAGCGTGCCAGAAGGGGGTTGATTGATTTTTTTTTTTTTAAACTGAAACTATCAAAAGTAGAAGGCGCTACTGAGGCACATCTGAGGATGTTCAGTTTGCTGCCGAAAATAAGGTGGGGGCACAGTGCAAAGATGCACCAGGATGGTTGTTGTTAGGCGAAACAAAGGGAGGCAATCGTGGTCCTCCCTGCGGCAAGGTAAGGTTGTTCACCGGCAGTCAGTGGGGAGTACTCCTGCGCGACAGTACAGTCATTGGCACAAGAGGTGGTGAGGCGAGGTGTAAATGCTAGCAACAATTCGAGTTCCAAGTCATGGTTCTACACATAAAAGTCGCTGCCACCCACTCGCGTCCGTCGGCATCGAACAACAGTCAAATAAACTTTTAATGAACAAACACACTCACTTTGATAATTAAAACTGGTGCACGAGTCTTAAATTGAATCAACAACTGAACATCCACTCTTATCATTGGGACAAAATTTAACTTTCAATAATATTACAGACAAGTAACAATGGTGATCATAACGGAATAAAATCATACAAAAATCACATTATAAATCAGGTTGTAAATAACATTCATTTTTGTAAATCATATCCTCTATTCAACGAAGTCATATTCCTATATTTACGCTTAAATCATCTTATGTTCATCCTAGTCATTTTATTCCTTTTTGAAAAATAAAAATTTAATAAAAGTCATACTATTTTTATTATATCTGGAAATGGAAATCCTAAGGAGGGATGAGGCGTATGAAGAGAAGACCAGGCGCTTGTGCTGGGATTGCATGTTGTCTGCTGGCTCAACTTGCGGGGTGCGCATACACATAACAGAAGACATTATTTCGAGGATAATTAAATACAAGAGGAAGTCGACTGGTAATAATGGAAATTCGCCATGCATAAGGTTAATCGCTGTAAGGAAATTCGTCGACTGGTAAAAACGGACTTTCGCCTAGGTAGCAAGATATTGCCAACAAACTCACAGCCACACCCAAGGACGGATGGTCGTTCCAACTTCATCCATATCTGTAACCAGAGAGCAGTGTTACAGGCTTACAGCACCTAAAACTGGGTAGGTAGCAGAGGTACGGGTTTATGGCAAAACCTGATCCTAGGTAGTAGGTAAGCAAACCGAAAGACACACCAAGGCAGAGGCGAAAGGAGGTGGTTTAAATACTGTTGCAGGGGCGAAAGGATCAGAGTTTAATGCAAGGATCGCATAAAGCTTGCACCCCTTGCGCCTACTCTTTCGTAACTGTAAGGAAGAGACGAACCTCAAGGAAACTCCCTAGTTCCATCCTACAATCACATGTCTCTATCCTTCGTCATCAACCAAGCTCAACCGTTTCGTCTTACAGTTGAGTATCGCCTCATGCGATCCCAACCAATCCATACCAATCACGATGTCATAAGATCCTAAGATCGCGACGTACAAGTTGACCCTCGTGACAAACTCTCCCAGGTTAAGGGCACAACCCATAACCTTTCCTCCAACCTTCTATTTGGCTCCAGAAGCCATCTCTACGAAGTTAAACTCGTCCTGTTCGACTGCCTTTACCTTAATCCTTTTTAGCGCTGCACCAGAAACGAAACTCTCAGTAGCACCTGAGTCTATCAAAATACTAAGGGTTTGGTCAGCGACAGTACCTACTGTCTTGAGCACAGTCGACTGGTGCTCTGCCTGGAGGTTATTCACCGCTGCATGAATTCGATGGGCCTTGCCCATATCTCCCACAGTAGTGGGTCCGGCTGATCTGAATGCTCGGGTCCTCTCCACAGGACAATCGCGCTGGTAGTGTGGCTCCCCACACGTCCAACACCCCTTCTTTGGCCCAGTAGTCCTGGTACCCGAAGTAGAAGACGATGACCCACTGGCCTGGAACCCTGGCCTGTTCTACTGAACAGGCCTAAACTGCTGCTGCTGCGGGTGATGCTATTGCTCGTGCTGGGGTCCCCGATAAGGTGTCCGCTGTTGAGGCGGAGGTCGTCGAGGTGTAGTGAAAGTGGATCCTCTATGGAAGCCACGATGTCCTGTCGTATGTCTCGCTGGTGTCTGATGTTGCGGTGTACCAGATGAACCCTACCCTGCTGGTCTCGTGGGAGTCTTGGTCTGACCCCCACTGATAAGCTCCTCCTCCGCTATGAGGGCCTTTTGGACAGCGTCGTGCAAGTTTTGAGGCATCAAGATCCTAACCTTTGCACGTAGGCTGTCGTTAAGGCCCAACACGAACCTGTTGACCTTGAGCTTCTCAGTGTTAAGGTGCGGAGCATACCGGAGTAGCTCCATAAAACGTGCCTCGTACTCGGGCACCGTACAACCTCCCTGTCGTAAAGTGTTGAACTCATTGAGTTGACGCTCAATGAATTCCTCTGAAAGGTACCTCTCTCGGAACTGTTCCTCGAACAGTTCCCATGACATGTCTTCAACGACCATGTTCAGCTACGGCAGGAGCGTCTTCCACCATAGAAGAGTGCTCCCCTTCATTTGAAAGACCGCCATGCGAACCTTCATGTTGGAGGTATAATCGCGAAGTGTGAAGCACATCGCCATATTCTCCAACGATGCCTCGGCGGCGGTGCCATCCGGGGCACCAAAGAACTCAGGAAATTTAACCTTCTCGAGTTCACAATGAATGCTACCTGTAATGGCCGGTGCGCGTGGTGGAACCTCAGCGAGTGTCGGAGCCCTGGCCTCATCTCTGTCCAATCGGCTGATCAGTGCCTCGGACATGCGCTGAAAATATCTCATCATCCCAACAACATCGCCAACTTCTCTCTGCTCCTGTCCGAGAACTTGCTCGCCTCCCTGGGGGTTAGACCCCTCAGGCGTGGATGCTAACGGAGGCGTCTCACCTCCTCCCCTAGCACCCCGTCGTCTACCTCCACGACGTCCTCTAACCATGATTACCTGCACGCACACAATCAACTCGATCAACAATAGTATAATCAAATCTAATCATGTCAACGAAAGTCGTAGCGAATCCCAAGTTGCGGGTCGAACCCACTCGGATACCACATGTAACAGACCTCTCGTTCGTCACAATGACAACCTCTTATCACACGTGGAAGGTTTTTTTTGTGTGTGTGTGTCTTTACAGGTGTGTGTGCACGTGTACAAGGAAACAACAACAACACATTCGACTCTGCGTCGCCACCTAACGACGAATAAGACACAACCATGATGAACATAATAAGATGACAAGGACGCACGACAAGTAACCACATGCATAAGCGACGATCACATGACAATAAGTAAAACTGACTTCCCGCTCGTTGGCGACTGTTCTGAGGAACATGGAGGTGTCTACGTCCCACCCAACACAAGCAGAACAAGCAATAAAATGTATATATATCCAAGTACAACAATAGTTAAGAATCAACCACGTCCTCCACGATGCGCTAGTCAAAAATTGTAAATTCGATTAATAGCAAATCCAA
Organism: Picea engelmannii; assembly: GCA_009831015.1. Classification (NCBI taxonomy): domain Eukaryota; kingdom Viridiplantae; phylum Streptophyta; class Pinopsida; order Pinales; family Pinaceae; genus Picea; species Picea engelmannii. Next base: position 804,481 of record ML779641.1, on the reverse strand, counting down.
TTTAATGCAATTCCATTACTAAGGCAAATTTCCATTAATTGTACATCCCCATTTACCATATCATAATGACTTAATGTGCTTAGTTTATGACCTTATATTTATCTGCTATTGATGATAATTAGTTTCATCATCCCTACCATAAATATCAACCATTCTTCATTTTACAATGCAATAACTAAAACCATGACCATCACATTACATCTGATATTTTATTATATTAGCTACATTAATCTTACCATAAAAGATAACAATATTACATTTATATCCCAATTACTTTGCAATAAATAACAATCCCATCATATCTTATGCGTTATCCATCACATTAATACTACCATATCTTTACCACAATGACAACCCCATTTCATTTTAATCAAATAACCTTGCAGTAATAATAATCACCATACAAATAATGACAACTCTAAATTCGAGTCTGGTTTATCAAGGTCAACTCCCAATTTGACATCACTCACAGCTACTTATGGAAAAAGGGTTAAATTATAACCTAATCATATAACAAATCGAATTTAACCAATTATAAATAAAGGCATTTATACTATTATCAACCGCTCCTTAATTTAATACTAATCATCACTACCAAGTTTATATAGTTTCTGCTACCTTTATATTTATAAATCATTCCACGCTAATTAAATAATCTCAATGAAAATTTATCTATTATCAGTAAGAATACAAACTACCATGTTTACTCATCATTCTAACATAATTCTTTTCCAGCGCTATCTACCCATCTTTAATATAAAAATGAACTAACATCCAGCGCGATCATTCAGCGTTAATCATTAGAAAGAAAAATATATAAACAAAAACTACTAACTTAAATATCGTTGGATTATTCGACCTTCTCTCTTTACCAGCTGCCATCAACAAATAAAAGGCGAAGAAACGAGCAATTTGAGATCCAGTAACTGGATAAAAAGGCAAGGAAGGGACGTGGCATTGAAAAAGGTAAGGCAACTGAAGTTGTTTCCCTTTTGAAAACAGAGAACTTCCCAAGCCAAGTAAGAAAGCCATCAACGGTTTAAAAAGGAAATAAAAATGTTGTGCCAGACTTATAAACGTTATGCGAGGGCTGCCAACAAGGAAATAGCAACTGCTATACAGCGCGCCAGAAGGGGGTTGATTGATTTTTTTTATTTTTTTTAAACTGAAACTGTCAAAAGTAGAAGGCACTACTGAGGCACATCCGAGGATGATCAGTTTGCTGCCAAAAATAAGGCTGGGGCATAGTGAAAAGACGCACCAGGATGGTTGTTGTTAGGCGAAACAAAGGGAGGCAATCGTGGTCCTCCCTGCGACAAGGTAAGGTTGTTCACCGACAGTCAGTGGGGAGTACTCCTGCGCGACAGTACAGTTGTTGGCACAAGAGGTGGTGAGGCGAGGTGTAAACGCTGGCAACAATTCGAGTTACAAGTCATGGTTCTACACGTAAACAGTAACACATAAAAGTCGTTGCCACCCACTCGCGTCCGTCGGCATCGAACAACAGTCAAATACACTTTTAATGAACAAACACACTCACTTTGATAATTAAAACTGGTGCGCGAGTCATAAATTGAATCAGCGACTGAACATCCACTCTTATCATTAGGACAAAATTTAACTTTCAATAATATTGCAGACAAGTAACAATGGTGATCATAACGGAATAAAATCATACGAAAATCGCGTTATAAATCAGGTTGTAAATAACATTCATTTTTGTAAATCATATCCTCTATTCGACGAAGTCATATTCCTATATTTACACTTAAATCATCTTCTGTTCATCCTAGTCATTTTATTCCTTTTTGAAAAATAAAAATTTAATAAAAGTCATACCATTTTTATTATATCTGGAAATGGAAATCCTAAGGAGGGATGAGGCGTATGAAGAGAAGACTAGGCGCTTGTGCTGGGCTTGCATGATGTCTGTTGGCTCAACTTTCGGGGCGCGCATACACATAACAGAAGCCATTATTTCGAGGATAATTAAATACAAGAGGAAGCCGACTGGTAATAATGGAAATTCGCCATGCATAAGGTTAATCGCTATAAGGAAATTCGTCGACTGGTAAAAACAGACTTTCGCCCAGGTAGCAAGACATTGCCAACAAACTCACAACCATACCAAAGGACGGATGGTCATTCCAACTTCATCCATATCTGTAACCAAAGAGCAGTGTTACAGGCTTACAGCACCTAAAACTGGGTAGGTAGCAGAGGTACAGGTTTATGGCAAAACCTGATCCTGGGTAGTAGGTAAGTAGACCAAAAGACACACCAAGGCAGAGGCGAAAGGAGGTGGTTTAAATACTGTTGCAGGGGCGAAAGGATCAGAGTTTCATGGTTTGCAAGGAATGACACGGTTAGACTAAGTAATACTGAAGCGTAGACAATCGAATCGACTGTCCCCTAAACCTGCACCTTTCATGGTGGTATATAATACCGATTTAAACATGAAATTTAAACAAAAATTTAAGCATAAAATTTAAATACGAAAATTAAACAGAAATTTAAACATGAAATTTAAACAGAGTTTTCAACATAAAATTTCAGAAATTAATTCAGAAGAATTCCAGTCATAAAAATTGACAAATGCAAATTCAGGAGTTTATTTTTTATTTTTTTCAGAAACTTAAATTTTTGTCAATTGAACAGGATAGAGGGACGGGGTCCTGCACAAGGAAACCAGTTGCAACCACAATAATGCACCTACAGATCTAAATCTTACATCCTAAACAGTTTATCATTCAACCGAAAGGGCGTACCTTGGCCTCTTCGCCTTCTCCGTGTGTCGTCTGTACGCTCTGTGCCAATCCTGCTTGCCGACTATAGAGACTACACCGGTACCTCCCATCCAATCGCTAGGGGTACTCTGCTTCCCCCTTAGCCCCTGAGCCGCAAAGGGGCCACACAAATCCAGATGGTAATTCTAGCTTCCTAGCTCACCTCGCAAGGCCGAGCTACCACTCCTATCCGAGCTGAGAAATCCCAACTCCTCACAAGCAATCAGTCAAGTCACAATTCGGCAGCATAACGTTACGCTAATAGTCGATCCCCTTTCTTCCTCATCTCCCTTTTCTTTTATAGTGTTTTGAGACCCACCTACTTTCCTAATTTACATTTTAAATTAAGTTTCAATAAAATATTCTAAAAATTCTCCATTGCACAAGTGTCGTCCATCCCCCTCTTTTCTCCATTAATTATTTTCTTTAAATTTATCAATTGTCTCAAATCCCTCACCCACCTAGAGTCGCTCCTAAACTTACTCCTAGGTGTTCCTAGATCCCCTTGCATGTTTTAAATACTTTCCTAAAAAGATGTTACTAAATTTTCTCAGATTAGCAGGTTCTTAAATGCAGATTCCTTCCTATGTTGACCTTGCTTTTTACCATAAGTTCCCATCTTTCCTTTATTGTGTTTCCTCCATTTACTTAGTTTCCCAATTCTTATTATTCCCTTTTTTACCCTTTTTATTAGACCCAAAATGCCAGTTGCGCTATTAAATCTTTCCCATTTATGATTTATTTAATATCTTTTGTACTTTCACAAGTTAGGAAATAATTTCTTCTTTGTAAAAATTTAAAACCATTAGTTTTAATTTAATTATTACCCTCGTCATTACCCCAAGAATTTTATGAAGACCCAACTATTACTTAAGTGGGTTTTTGTTTAAATTGTTATTTTTATTCTAGGGTCCTTTTTTTTAAGGTTAGGCTAAATATTTACCCTAGAAAAGTTTTAGACTTAGGACTTAGATTCTGAACTGGGCGACACTTGGTTAGGGAAGTTGTTTAAGGATTTCTTAAGGCATTATTGTCTTAGGGATATTTAGGTTTGTTTCGTTCATCAACATCAATGCGACGTGTCCTTCAGGACGCACCACGTGCTCCAAGGGTGCCACTCACCTCGTTCGTTTCCTTTGCGCGATGTTCCCTTCAGGATGCACCACGTGCTCCAAGGGTGCCACTCGCTTCTTGTGTTTATTTTGTGCGACGTTCCCTTCAGGATGCACCACGTGCTCCAAGGTTGCCACTCGCCAACTTGACTGATTAGTAGACATCTATAACCCCTAGAGTCAACACTCCGCCAGGTGAACTTGTGGGAGACTAAGGGCTCTAAGGAATAATGCCCCCGCCTTATTGCGCGCCCCTTAGAATCATCGTCAGTGACTGTCACAGTCTTCCCTCACGGAATCGTGGATCCTCTCGAACTAGGTAATCGTTAACCTACAGTTCGAGCCACGGCGGGAGTGCTAGTAGGTTGTGGCAGGGCTGCTGTCCACACCTCTCCCTTCACCTCTCTGGAAATAATGTGTGTCCCCTTTACTCCATATGTGAGTCTGGTCGGCAAGCTATCGTCAGCCTGCATCATCAACAATCATGTCAGAACATGTCAACATCATATCATCAAATCAATGAAATATCACAGTAAATGAATCAACCCAAATAGCACACTCCCTGACTCAATCCGGAGTCCAAGGGGTTCCACCGATGCCTCTGCATCCTCAAGGTCCAAAACCCTACACACTCAATAAAACTGAGTCAAAGCACCTGTCTACGTCAAAGCAGTAAAACATCATGTCATCTATCATAACGCATCATAATCAAGGGTAAATGTTTTCACATCATAAAAGTCCAGATCACTTGCGAGCAAGTGTCCTCAAAGGATAAATTTTCTCAGTGCGCCAAAGAGGGATGTTACATGTACCTTCATTTATTTACCCTTGAAGTGGTGATATCCATACCATGCTTCCACTGTGCTAATCTGATAACCATGATGGAACTACTACCCCCAAACTATGTGATTGTTCCTTGGATATGCTATCCTTATCTCCAATATTATACTGTGTGTTCCTTTATTAAAAGACCGACATCTTGACATATCAATTCTTTTTTTTTTTAAATGTTCTTCCCATAATGCACTGCCTTATATGTACATTGGCTTCTTTGGGAGTGATGCAATTTCACTAATTCATTCACTACATGATATATTCTTATGTCCAGATTCCATTGAGCAGTTTGATTAACATGAGTGGATTTCTTGTAGTGGCTTTCCAATACTTTATGGTTGCACCCAAATTCATACCTTAACATTCTTCAGTATTGAACTTTGATCATCTTATGAAATATTATTTTCATAGCATTCTTTCCTTGAGTACCTCTGCTTATCTTTAACCAAATTTCAACCCTCTCCTCTTTTATGAAAACCATCTATCCACACTTCAATGGTCTCAACTTCATGCATATCCATTCCTCCTAAGTTATCATGAAACATGAAACATTGGTGATCTCTTTCTTACTCATCATTCCCAAATAGGATGCATATTTTTCATCTTGAATCCATTTGCAAATCATAGTTCCATTGAAAGTATTTTATATTACTCATTGAGTATAGACATCTTCATCCAGTAGCTTCCTCAAGAAATCATTCCACATTTGAATAAATGACCCTGCCCTATTACTCATACCTGAAGATTCCACTTTGCTAAATACAATTTGCTACACTTTATCATCAACCTTAATATCTACTTGCAATATATTTATTATAAAATATAACAATTCAAAAAAATATGGTTAAAGCAAGCATAAAACCACAATATGCAATTCCGGTAACATGTGCACAATTTTTCCCCTTCATGGTTATTGTTAGCACATAGGATGTATAGGGGTCAAAATATTTCAAATTTTTTAAATTTGTGAGCTTAGTCAATAAAGGAGACCATTGGTATTTGTCAGTCATATGGTCAGCCTTTCTTGTATGAGTCATTCATTTAAGCTTCTAGGTTTGAGTCATAGGGTCAGGTTACTAAAGGTTTTTGAGTCATGTCTTATGTCAATAAATCATGTTTTTATTGTATCTTAAGTCATGAAAGTTGATTAAAGTCCATTTAGGAAGCCTTGGTGTCATGATGGTGGTTTTCATCATTAGAATAAAGGGAAAGTATTGGTTATATATCTTTGTTTTAAAGGTCATCATCATCAAGTGTTATGTCCCAAAAAGGTGTACGAAGGATTGTCATGTCACATATGATTGTTTGGGAGTTATGTCGTGTGTCAAATCATATGTGGCCAACTCTCCTAAAAGTTCACAGTGAATCAAGAAAGTACATCTTGCACTAAATCACATATACTCATGTTTTGGAAGTGTGGAAGTTGGTTTTCTTGTTTTCAACACCCTCACATCATCAAATAGATCTAAAGGGTCGTTTTCAAAAGGAGTTTTTATCATTTTATATCTGTAACGTCCTCCTCGTTACGACAACAACTCTTTAACAGGTGCAATTTTTTTTTGTTTTGTTTAAGGTGTGTGTGCGCGTGTAAAAGGATCCGACACACTTGGCTCTATGTCGCCACCTGACAACCATCAAGACGCAACCATGATGTTCATCACAAAGAAGACTGAAGGCACACAACGAGTAACTGCAATCAATAACGACCCAAGACACAAGGCGCACAACGCAAACATTTAACGACACACTGGGTTAGGCATAGTACGATCACAGAGGGAAGAATCCATAGTAGTAGATCTTACTATTTCTGCACAGGAAAGCAGGGCGTTTAATCCTAGTTCTCTGCTCCGGAGAGAGAGAAGGTCAGATAGGCTCCTGGCCGACTGCTCAGGCAGAAACTAGTAAACATCGTCAGGTGTGTCGCAAGAGTGGAAACCCTGCCTTTAAAGGGCCCGAGACTCTTGATACGGCACTGGATTCTTTACACGAAAAAAAATAATCACACACACACAGACTTAAATACAAAGGGACTAGCTTTATCAGGTCGAAGGGTCTGACATCAAGCAACTGGGAGTTAGGACAATTCCACTATTCGGTAGGTTACTAAGTCCAACTTAAAGTAATATATAAATTAATTCAATTCATCCCCATTTACTAGACCAAAGTAATTCCTCGTACTTAATTTCAAGAACATTGCACGCTATGTGTTTATCAGCATCATAATTATTACAATAACATACCATGGATGAATAACTCCAGGACTTTTACCTCACTTACCTAGCATTAAGACAACATCTACATTACATTTGGTAGGCTAGTATCAATAAATAAACTACAATGACACCATCCTAAAAGCTAGCATCATTACATTTTGTAATATAAAGACTTGCAACTTAACTAACTAGTTTCATAATAAAACTACAATATTTTTCCATAAATGACAACACCATTGTAATGACCCTACTACACTAATCAACCTTATAGTTTTATCACCATTTAACGATGTCTAATTAAAACTCCAAGATATAAAATAATGTTACCAACAGTTTCGTTACTAATAATAATCATTAACTTGACCATAAGTATTAACATTAACCATTACCTTACAGGGATCATCACCCTAATACCATAAAACTAATAACATCATTACGCTATTATCAAAATAACTCCGCAAATGAATTAACATCTTATTACATCTCATATGTTACCTATACCTTTACACAAATTTTACCATAACAACATCACATCTATAGTATGACAACTTTGCACATAAATTATCTATCACCATACTCCATACATGCTATATAACCAATAAAATTTCAATGACTAACCCTATCCACCTCACCTTCTATATTATAATAACCTTGCCATTAAAGATCAACACCAAACACAATAATAAATACCAATAAAAGAGACATTGGACTCTTACCCAAATCAGAGCAAATTCGATGT
>ML779641.1:771097-783889 GCA_009831015.1 Picea engelmannii | reverse complement strand
GAAATTAAGGTGATGGATGGTGATTTAATATTGTGAAATGGACATGTAAAAGGGAAATGGATACTGGGAGATTAAGGTGATGGAAGATAGTTTAATAATGTAGACAGGGATAATGAGAGGATAATGGTCTTAGTTTTTTTTTTTTTTTTTTTGGAAATTTCTTTATGTTATACTACATAGGTGATGTCATTCTTCCACAAGTTAGGAATTAATTTCTTCTTTGGAAAATTTTAAAACTATTAGATTTACTTTAAATCTTACCCTCGTCATCGCCCCAAGAATTTTATGAAGACCCAACTATTTCTTAGGTAGTTTTTTGTTTAATTTGTTATTTTTATTCTAGGGTCTGCTCTTAAGGTTAGACTAGAATTTACCCTAAAATTTTTAGACTTAGCACTTAGATTCTGAACTGGCCGACACGGGGTTAGGGAAGTTGTTTAAGGATTTCTTAAGGTGTTATTATCTTAGGGCTATTTAGGTTTGTTTCCTTCATCAACATCCATGCAACGTGCCCTTCAGGACGCACCACGTGCTCCAAGGGTGCCACTCGCTTCGTTCCCTTTCCTTTGAGCGACGTGCCCTTCAGGATGCACCATGTGCTCCAAGGGTGCCACTCACTTCTTGTGTTTATTTTGTGCGACATGCCCTTTAGGATGCACCACGTGCTCCAAGGGTGCCACTCACCGACTGGACTAATTGGTAGACATCTATAACCCCTAGAGTCAACACTCCGCCAGGTGAACTTGTGGGAGACTAAGGGATCTAAGGAATAAGGCCCCCGCCTTATTGCACGCCCCTTAGAATCATCATGAGCGACTGTCGCAATCTGCGCTCACAACATCATGGATCCTCTCGAACTAGGTAATTGTTAACCTACAGTTCGAGCCACGGTGAGAGTGCTAGTAGGCGGTGGCAGGGCTGCTGTCCACCTCTCTCCCTCAACCTCTCTGGAATCATGTCAGAACATGTCAACATCATATCATCAGATCAAAGAAATATCACAGTACATAAATCAACCCAAATAGCACACTCCCTAACTCAATCCAGAGTCCAAGGGGGTTCCACCGATGCCTCTGCATCCTCAAGGTCCGAAACCCTGCACACTCAATGAAACAGAGTCAGCAGCACCTGTCTACATCAAAGTAGTAAAAACATCATGTCAATCTATCATAACGCATCATAATCAAGGATAAATAGTTTAACATCATAAAAGTCCAGATCACTTGCGAGCAAGTGTCCTCAAAGAATAAGTTTTCTCAGTGCGCCAGAGCGGGATGTTACAATATCTTCATTTCCTTTTGCAAATAATGTGTTGCAGACTATTCCATCTCTCTACAAACTGTAATTGTGATGCAGACTGATTATTGTTGCAGACTCTTACTGCTACCAACTCTCTGTAGAGGATTAACGATGGATTAACAATGTTAAAGACTAACTGGTTTGGGTTTTTTGCAAACAAGGAGCGAGACCTATATACAGGTACTTTGATTGATGTCTAAATTTTGTTGCTTGAATATTGATTACCATCAAACCCTTATTGTTGCAAACTTTTTGTTTGTTGCAACCTATTTGATATCATTCGTGCTGCAAACTCCTTTACTTGGTCAATGTCCACAATCCTTGTATATTAAACTTTATTCAGAACCAAGATTCTTATTTTCATGTCAAATATATCAATTTCAGCCTTTTCTTACACCCATAGCTCTATTTGCTACAAATTCCCGTTAGTGCTACGAACTGTATTCATTGTATGCACTACTAATTGAATGCGCTACGAAACCTCTATTTTCTAATTTGATAAAACCCTAGTTGATTGTTTTTTCACCTATGTATGAAATATCATCTCATTCAAAATCATATTCCTTTCCATACCTGTGAATTTGCAAACCCTTTTGACTAAAACCCTATTCTAAAATCTATTTGTTGCAAACTTCATTTGTGTGCTGGAAATTATTTGTTTTACATAATTTCCCGAATTTGGCATGTGTTGAGGTTTTACTTAGTTTTGGGTTGTCTTCCTCTTCTTCAATATCTTATTTTAGCCTTATTTCAGTTTTAGTAGCATTGCTTTAGCATAACTCTTTTTTCAAAAAACCCTATTTTTGCAAGTATCAAGCAGCCAAAACCTAATTTATCAGTTTTCATCATTAGCTGGTAGAAACCATTATCAGAAGAAAGAGGGTTTAGACTAAGTTGTCATGGACAGTCAACAAGGTAATAAAATTCATAACGGACGAGAAATTGTCAGGGATGAGCTCCATGACCTGCAGCTAATAAACTCAGACTCGTTTTTCAAAGAGGCATTTCAGAGAGTGGGATTCTTGGTTTTTTGTGAGAAGATGCAGAGAGGAAATCTTGAGGTTGCCAAGTAGTTTTCACTGAGTTTCAATGGGAAAAAGACTAAAGTTGGTAAAATGGAGTTTGATGTTTCAGAATAGTCTATTTCTATAGCCATAGAGATATCAGTTCATGGAGAAAGTTGGTTTAAGGACATGACCCTGAATTTTGCATTTTCTAAGGAAATCTTAAAACATGAATATCAATAAGATAACCTATCCAAGGGAGTGCCAAGAAATCAGATGCTGGAGTATTTTGATAAAATTATCAGAGTAATTCATAGGTATTTTACTTGTGAAGGTAGGTTTAATATGGTCTATCAATACCATATTAGACTATTGGTGCACTTTACTAAAAAAGAGCCCTTGAATCTACCCTTATACCTGTTCAGAATCCTTGGGAAGATGTCAGATAGAGTTGAGGCCAAGACTAAGAAAGTGGATACCAGTGTCTTTCATTCTGGTCTAATCAAAATGCTAGTGTTAGAAGAGTTGAAGAATACCAATACTGATTGGGATGATTTCCTAGCTGCATCAGGGTTTCATCTAGATGGTGTTCATACACCACAATCAAAGAGATAGACACCTATTTCTATTGAAAAGACTGTGCATTTAGAGTCCACTTTAAAGAGGAAGATGACTAAAAATGATGATTCCTTGTAACATCCCGGTTTTAACCCTTATGAACTAGAATGTATTATGTAATTATGACTTAGGTTAGTGAGCTGGTAAAGTCAAAAAAGGGGCAGAGTGCGTAGGAAATGTAATACTTAATATACATTAATAAAAATACACCTTTGGCTGCAAGACGGACAAGGACAAAAGAGATAGAGGTCCATGATTCCACGAGAGAGGTGGCTTGAGGGGCTAAGTTTGTTTATTATTATTTTATTTACCCATAATTGATTTTCTGGAGAAACATGGTTACATGGGCTTCTTGGGGGAGGCCATGTGGTTCTTGGTTCTTGTGATTATATAAACATTCCTTGGGGGTTGCTTGGGTTCACTTATTTTCCTAGGTGCACTTCTTCTCCCTGGTTCTTCTTCCTCTTCCTCTTCCTTCACTCCGGTTGAATTTTTGTGCTCTTGGTCTGAGCATGGATATGAATGGTTGCATGAGGATGGCTCTGGGTGAAATTTGGGGGTCATTATTCCCCCGGTTCATCTTCTTCCCCTTGTTCTCTTTTTCTTATTTCCACATCACTCACTCTTGCTAGTTTGTGTGCTCTTGGACTGAGCATGGAAATGAATGGCAGGAAGAGGAGAGCCATTGATGAATGGTTGTAATAATTAATGATCATTCCCGAAGGGAATGGATGCCTATTTGCATTATCTTGATGGCAGTTCGGATAGAATTGTCCACAGTTGCGAGTCATGAGAGTCCCAGCATGGATATTCTTGACTTGAAGCACTAGAGCCCTAGAAGGAGATGGGCAGCCTGAGGGACTGCATAGAAGTGAAGGGGGTCCATTCTCTTAGGGTTGTGTAGGATGGTTAGAAGAGATCTATTGTACTTTGGATTGATGTGAGTAATGAAAGTCCTATGATAGCTAGAGTGTTGAGAGGCCTGTTATTTATGAGACTGGGGTAAGTTTGGATAGAACTGTCCATAGGTGAGAATCCTTGGAGTTTTCAGTAGGGATATTTCCTTACCAGTAGCACTAGATCCCTAGAGAGAAATGGAATAGCCTCAGGGACTGCATGGAAGAGAAAGGTTTTTCTTTCTTTGGGTTGTTCATGATGAGGGGGAAAGAGAGCTGGAAATTAGGATTTACTATGTGGTTGGGAAACCTGAGAGCTAGTTAACCAACTATTGTGTGTTTTAGATTTGGCCTAGAACCCGTTCTTGTGGATTCATAGACTTGGATCGGGGTTGACCTGTTGTTGAGAGTAAAATAGCAACAGTTTCTATGGTTGGGAGGAACGTCCTTGGTATGCAGCCAGTTGGTGAACATTTACTTGCAAAGATAAGTGATCTATATGTTTTATGTGTAATGTTTATTTCCACTGCATATTTAACTATCTATGAGATATGTACTTATAATGTCCATGTTTGTTGGTTATTTTTTGTGCATGGCACGTTGTTTAGCTATTTTATGATGTAGCATGGATATTGTCTTATGCATGCGATTTTCATGCCGCTAAAATTGTTGAACAGTCCTTTGATTTCGATATAAGATCAGAGAACAGAGTCCTTGGACTATAGCGTGCCTCGCCTGCTAGTGGTTGGGTGTGTTGCAGTCGGATTAAGTGGCGTAGCCCAGCCTGTGAGTGGTTGGTTATGTTATATATTGGTATCAAAGCAAGGTTGAAACACGGGGCCGGTATGGGTCGGATATGTTGGTCAGAGTCTTGTGGTTGAGATCGATTTATGACCTTGAAGTCGAAAATATCAGGAGGAATGGCATTGCAAAGTCCTCGCATAAGCTATAATGTCAGAGCTCCTTTGTAAGGGATTGAAGGATCATGACCTCCCCTTTCAAATTAGGGAACGATCACCACCATGGGATCAATTTTATATTTGGATCGTTGGATTTGTTCAGGAGAAGACAGATCCTTCGCAGTTGTCGGATATGGAGAAGGTGTGGGGTCGTTAAGCACTGAAGTCCTTCGGACTTCATTGGTTTGGAAAATTTTAATTCTTTGATGAAAAGGAGGTAAAATCCTTGAAGTTCCAAAGTCCTAGAGTGAATCTACGTTGTAGATCACTGGAAGGATTACTTGACCATTGGATTTTTTCAAGGACAGATATGGTTCGTTGGATTAGGCATAGATCAGGAGGTGAGGCATAGTGGAGAATATCAGTTCCCAGCCATCAAATATTCACATGGTTGAGTGTGAGCCATAGATATCACGGTAGTTCAAAGGTTTGACACTTCGGGAGAAGTGATTCCTTAAGCTGCCGGGAAGAAAATCTCATGAAGTCCCGAACTCCGAAGAAAATCATGACCGTCTGTTGTCTAGGATGTGTGTCTACAGATTATCAAGTATTCAAAATTTGAGAGTTTTAGTCCTTATGTCACTTGGAGAATTTTTCTCGGAAGTCCTGAATTCTAAAGTCAATATGGACCGTTCACGGTTAGGGGAAACGTGTCCACATATTAGCAATTGTTCATAAGTTTATCATTCGGAGGAATTGTTTGATGAGTTGAAAAATCGTCTAAAACCCGAAGCCTCGAAGTGTCGTAGTCCTGAAACTTCGGAGAAGCATAGTTCATAATATTGTAGGTTCGGTAGATTTGTAATGTTATGTGGTGAAGTCCCCCAAGGCCTGAAATCCAAAAGCTCCAAAGAGCGATAGATCAGGAGTCTTCTAGTTCAACGTTCGAGAGTTTTGAGGTGTATGGTAGAAGAAAATTCAGAATCCCAAAGTTATGAAGTGTGTAAGGACAATTCGTCTCAACGTTTGATTAATTTATGACCGTTGATCTCGTTGAAGCCTCTAGATGGGATGGGATTGTCCAGTCGACGGGATATCAAATCTCGATTGTCCGATCTACTAGTAGATTCATTGGAAGGGCTTCAACGAAGCTTAACTCTAGGAGAAATCGAAGATTGAAGAGGGAGAATAGACGAAGTCCGAAGTCTGGAGGACTTGGTCCCCACACCGGTCTCATGATAAGGTAAAGGGGCTCTTTATAGGTGCGAAGGGCTTAGAAGTGAATAATCCCTCAGACATTATGTTCAAAAGAGGTCATGTGTAGAGAATAAAGAGAAAAGCACTAGAGGAAGGAGCTAAAGAATTAATAATCCCATGGTTTCGAGTCGTGTTCACATGGAAATTAGATTGAAGGAAGGTACTATGCATAATTTGTATTATGTACCATTTTAAAGGGGGTTGTGGAATTTTTCGACAAAATACTATTGCAAAACAAGAGAAAAAGGGTTGAAAGTGGTTTTGTTTTTCTAGAAGCCCTAACTTTCATCTCAGATATCTGATTGGGGAAAGATTACAATCGCTGGGAAGTTGATCCGAAGGAGAATGACATGGAATCATTCTATTTTGGATAATTTTTATAATTCATATAATTTTCTTCATGAATTAAACAAAAAAGGTACCTGTAAATTTAATTGACAATTTTGGTATGATATGTATAATTCTAACAAGATGGTTGCTTGCAGGTTTGTCGGGATTGGAGGTATAATCAGGTCAATTCCATTCTAGGGTTAGATGTTAGGGTCATGGAGGCATGACAAAGCTTACATAAGTTAGATGAGGAAATCAAGAGCTACAGAGAAAGTAATGAAAGTGGACAAAAAACTCAAGAATAGTGGAACAAAAATATTAGTCAACAACTACAGGATCTGAATAAAATGCAGGTACAAAAAAAGCAAGAGTCCTCACATAGGATATGAGGCTAGCAGGTTAAATATGTCATGGATGGGAATAAAAAGAAAAGTAAGGCTCCATAGCCTTGAAGGTAGAATGTGTAGACAATTGCAAATCTTAAGTGTGAAAGAAATCCACTTCTGATATCAGAGTTCACAGTGGAAACAGGATGCCAATGCAAAGAATTGGGAATTCTCTCTCACTTGAAAAGTGTCACTGGGTGAAAATGGACTTCCATTTGGAAATGGTATTAAGTGTGAAAGGCATGGTTTCACAGGGAAATGTTAATGAAGTAACCTAATGGACAACTAGGAGTAATAGTATTTGAATCCAGAGTGTTGTGATAGTAGAGTGATGGAATGTTTGAGCTACTTCATTCTAGGGTACTGGAATGTCTCATAAAGGTAAGTTGGGCATGACTACCAAAGGGGAGTTGTTGCAATTTGAGTACACTGGTTGGATTGCAGAATGACCAAGTGGAGCTTGGATGGAAAGTATTCAGACCATGGAATAATAGTGTAGATGAGAAGAATGGGAGCACGCAAGGCAGCAAGGATCTGAAGGAGTTCAAGGACAACCAAATACAACATAAATAGATAAATAAATAAGTGAATTAAACAAAAATTCACTAGAGTGCATGAGGCATACAATGAAGTTAAATTGCATATGCATTAATAGGCATGCTGACAGTGAATTCTGGGTGCATATGGATGTGTAATTTTGCATATGTACATGCTTGGATATGCATATAACATGCTTGTGAACTTAGAATAGTATATTATAATGAAATAATAATGTCATGGGAAATGAGTATGACTAATGATGGATTATGTATTCAGGAAAAATGATATAGCAGGGTTAAAGATGTAGATGTTGTTGTTTCTTATGATTTGCATCTAGGTGAAGACCCGTGAGGATGGTAGGAATGGTGATCAGAATGATGAAGGATGAAGTCTGTGAGCTTCTAAAAATATTAGGTGGTCAGATAGAAACAAGTAGGTTGATGACAATCAGGCAGGTATGCATTTAGTTTATGTTGATGCACGCATGTTGAAGGGGATTGAGGTAAGAATTCCCTCAATTAATTTTCAATATTTAAATTGATATGTAATGGTCAAAGGCCTAGAGTATGTAAATTTTCATGATGCTAGAATGCATTTAGATAAAATATTGGTTTCATATTATGTTATGATTTGTTATGGGATCATAACCGGGTTAATTCAGGAGACATACTCCTTCTATAACAATGAATATCCATAGAGCAAGTCATATGTGAAACCATAATATGGTTGGATATGGAAGGGATATAGCGCTATGTTAGTGCTCAATGGTATCTACTGTATATTTGATGTTTGGACTACAACCTCTTTTCCAACACTGAAGAGAACTTAAGGATTATATTCTTGGTGTTTTTCTTGGGTGGAAAAGGAAGGTATCCAAATATTCAAGCAAGCAGTAGGAAGTTCATGGATGATGTGTTGAGGCATTGGCCAGACTTTCCAACTCATCATGGTGGAATGCATGACATAGTTATGTGGTATTATGTATTCAATGCATGGATGCACTGTATATATGTGGCCATGGGTATTGGTACATAGATTTTTATTTTATTTAATAATTAATTGTTGCATTATGAAAATCTTGTGGTGCTAAGAATAAATAATGATGGATAGATGCATTATATTTAATATAAATACTAGTTGAAGGTCATTGGATAATTTTTTTTACAATTCCAAGATCAGTTTTGGAGATATTAAAAATGTTACAAGTGATAATACATGAATCATTGAATGCATTGGGTGAATGCATGTATATATTATATAACATAGAAATGATTATGATAACAACTGAAATGATGTGAGTATTGCTAACTCATGAAGTTGAAAACCCTTCAGGAACTGTTAGCTATTACAACAAGAAAGTTGCAGGCTAAAGAAGCTACATAATGATTATGCTAACAGCTGAAATGATCTTAGTATTGCTAACTCATGAAGTTGAAAACCCTTCCGGAACTGTTAGATATTACAACAAGAAAGTTGCAGGTTAAAGAATCTACATAATGATAAATTACATAAAATCTCTGTTGAGGGAACATAGTGATAAAAATATTTCTGGATAGAAGAAAGAAAATACTGGTTGATAATGTATGTGTATGTAATGATTAGTTCATTCCAATTGATAGTTGGATTAATACAAGAGATTGAATTGTATTTGTAAACAATTATGAGATCACTTTGTGGTTTTTTTTTGAATCATTACCATGTATATATAGCTTGTACATGAGATATTGACAATTTGTTTGGCTGGGGAATGTTGAATCACAGGAAGAAAGGGTCTTGAATATGGCAGTGTAGTAATCTCATAAAGGATACCTATGCTTATTGTTGCAAGATCCAAATCATTATGAGCAGAAGCTTATGTATGGAAATTTTATTTTTCCTATATGAAACAGTTTTGGGAATTATCATTTAATAAATTACTGACAAATTGTTTGGTTGAATGTAAATCAAGGAAATTGCAGGTAGGATGGTCTTGAATATGGTAGGGATGTAAGCCCATAAGGAAGGATGATATCTACAGATATAGAGCCAAACATTATGAGCAGAAAACTCATGCTTAAATTTTGTTTTCTTGTATAAAACATATTTGACATTTATGACTGAAATTATTATAACAATATCTCATGATGATTGTATTTTTATAATACAAATGAGATGTTTTCTATTGAAGTTGGAAGCTCACGAAAAATAACACCAGAAGGAAATCGATCTCAATTGTGAAGGCATGGAATGAAGAAATTCCAGTGGACTTGTTGCAGTTAGAGTTCTAGAAGCCGCAACTCTGAAACTTCCTGGCTGAGTGCACTAGAGCCCTAGAGAGAAGTGGAACAACTTAAGGGACTACATGGCAGAGAAAGGGGTTCATGTACTTTGGCTATGAATGGATGAGAGGGAAGGAGAGCTTGTTGGTTGGAATTGCTGCCAAAAATAAAAATAAAAATTGAAAATCATTATACATGTTTTGGGTCGGAATTCCCATGGATACATGTTTAATTTTGGGCCAGAGTGCCTATGTATATAAGATTGGGATGGATTGCATGTGTGGATTAAGGCCAGAGGGCCTGGGTTTGTAATTTTAATAACATTGGAATAGTGTTTTGTAGTGAGGAAAATGCCAAAATAAGGGGAGGGGGATGTAACATCCCGGTTTTAACCCGTTGAACTAGAATGTATTATGTAATTATGAATTAGGACGGTGATCCGGTAAAGTCAAAAAGGGCCCAGAGTGCCTAGGAAATGTAATAATTCATATACATTAATAAAAATACATCGTTGGTTGCAAGACAGATAAGGACAAAAGAGATAGGGGCTATGATTCCACGAGAGAGGGGGCTTGAGGGGCTAAGTATGTTTATTATTATTTTATTTACCCATAATTTATTTTATGGAGAAAAGTGGTTACATGGGCTTCTTTGGGGAGGACATGTAGTTCTTGGTTCTTGTGATTATATAAAAATTCCTTGGGAGATGCTTGGGTTCGCTTCTTTTCCTAGGTGTGCTTATTCTCTCTGGTTCTTCTTCTTCTTCATCATCCTTCACTTGGGTTGAATTTGTGTGCTCTTGGTCTGAGCATGGATACGAATGGATGCATGAGGATCGATCTAGGTAAATTTTGGGGGTCTTTTTTCCCCTGGTTCGTCTTCTTCCCCTTGTTCTCTTGTCCTTCTTTCCTCTTCACTCACTCTTGTTAGTTCGTGTGCTCTTGGTCTGAGCATGGAAACAAATGGAAGGAAGAGGAAAGCCATTGATGAATGGATATAATAATTATTGATCATTCCAGAAGGGAATGGATGTGTCTGTGCATGAACTTGATGGCAGTTTAGATAGAAATGTCCACAACTATGAGTCTTGAGATTCTAGCATGGATATTCTTGAATAGAAGCACTAGAGCCATGGAAGGATATGGATAGCCTGAGGGATTGCATAGCAATGAAGGGGGTCCATTCTCTCGAGGTTGTGCAGGTTGCATAGAAGAGACTTGGTATACTTTGGATTGTTGTGAATGTTGAAAGGCCTATGATAGATTGAGTGTTGAGAGGCTTGTAAGTTATGAGACTGAGGGAATTTTCGATAGACTGTCAATAGTTGAGAATCCTTGGAGTTTCTAGTAGGGAGATTCACTTACCAATAGCACTAGATCCCTAGAGAGAAATGGAACATCCTCAGGGAATGCATGGCAGAGAAAGGTTTTCCTTTCTTTGGGTTGTGTAAGCTGAGGGGGAAAGAGAGTTGGAAATTAGGATTTGTTGTGTGGTTGGGAAACCTGAGAGCTAGTTAGCCAACTATTGCGTGTTTTAGAATTGTCCTAGGACCCATCCTTCTGGATTCATAGCCTTGGCTCGAGGGTTACCTGTTTTTGAGAGTAAAAGAACAACAATGTCTATGGTTGGGAGGAACTTCCTTGGTCTGCAGCCAGTTGGTGAACATTTACTTACAAAGATAAGTGCTCTCTGTGTTTTTTGTGTAATGTTTATTTCCACTGCGTATTTAATTATCTCTTATATATGTATTTATAATGTGCATGTATGTTGGTTATTTGTTGTGCATGGCATGTTGTTTATCTATTTTATGTTGTATCATGGATCTTGTCTTATGAATGTGATTTTCATGCCTCTAACATTATTGAAAATTCCTTTGATTTCGAGATAATATCAGAGAACGGAGTCCTTGGACTACAACATGCCTCGCCTACTGGTAGTTTGGTGTGTTGCAGTCATATTAAGTGGCATAGCCTAGCCTATGGGTGGCTAGGTATGTTACATTCCTCTTAGTCTATTGATAAGATAACTAAAGGTCCTTCATAGCCTCTTGAGGAAGGAACTTCTCTTGTGGCAAATCCTTCATCGATGGAGGCATCCTCTAACAAAGAAAGAAGTTTAAAGGGAAACAAACTTGTATTTTCTCCTTCACTCATAAGATCAGCAACAAAGAAGCAAAGCAACATGTTTATGTGGACGAGGGTGCATCTAGAGCACCAAATCAACAAACAATCAAAACCAAGCCTCCTAAAAAGCCAATAGAAATCATTGATATCAAGTCTCCTTCTGGGGAGAGGGATCCCACTTTCAAAACACTCAGGAGACAGCTAAAAGATATAAGGGATGAGAATGAACAGTTGAAAAAGGAAAATATTCATGCCAAGATTCAGCTCAAGAAGACTATAGAGTTGCGTGAAGAAATTGTTAAAAAGGCAAAGCACTAGGTCAAAAGATCCATATCTCTACATAGGAAAATGATGAAAGTGTACAAGATGAATAGAGTTGATCAAGATAAAAATAGGAAGTTGAAGGAGGAAGTGCAATGTTAAGAACCAAATACCAATATAGCATAGAAAAACATCAGAAAAAGTACTCAACGCCTTGAAAAAGAGATAATTTCAGATAATAAGCCTCTTCGAGGGGGCAACCTCCTTTTACCCCACTTAAATGTTCAAGTACAAGATGATTCAAAATGAAAATGTCTCCTTGGTATATATAGGAGACTAGGAGGTATAATTACAACTAATGGCCTAAAGCTGACATAAATAAAATAGCATTACTAATATAATATACCCCAATTAAGGGGTAATGAACCAATATTAGGGCTTAACATGCCCCTCCCCTTAAGACAAGTGTTGTCCGCAATGCTTGAGTAACTTTGGATGCTTTTGTATAAAAGACTCATCTTCCCAAGTGGAATCTTCAACTGATAGTTTCCTCCATTTAATGAGATACTCTGAAATGGATCTATTCCTCAGCTGGCGAATTCTTGTGTCATTGATAGCTTCAGGTTCCAATATGATTTTTCCTTCCTCGTCAAGTTCTGGCAATATAGTTTGAACTGGGATCTTGTTGCCTATAACCTTCTTTAAGCATGAAACATGGAAAAATAGGTGTACTCGTGAAGATGCAGGCATCTCTAATTTGTATTCCATAGTACCAATCTTTTGCAACACCTTATAAGGGCCATAGTACTTTGGTGATAATTTATTATCCTTCTTGTCTTGTTTGAGGGACATCTGTTTGTATGGTTGTAGTCTTAAAAACACCCAATCCCCTACTTCAAAACTTCTTTCACTACGATGTTG
>ML779641.1:690289-754735 GCA_009831015.1 Picea engelmannii | reverse complement strand
TACTCTGTTACATGGTTGGTATGCAATAGTGATGTGTTTTCATTTATATGTTCATGTTATTAGATATTACAATGATGTCTCATAGGAAATTTAACATTTGGATCTCCAGCCTAATAACCACATAGGCACTCTAGCCTCAAAATACATATACACAAAGGCACTCTAGCCCCAAAACCGCACACTTACTCCATTGTAGACAAAACTCAAGATGGTGTGCACCCTTCCTTTAGTGTGAAATCCTCACACACTTACACAGGTGTGCAATACATTATAAAATGTGTGCACTCTTTTGGTATGAGATTCCCACGCACTGAATCAATGTGTGCAGAACCAATATAAATACCTTGTACCATCATCTCACCAACTTATATGTATAATTACATTTATATGTACCATTTGGGGTTCATCCTAGGGATATTACATATCTATTCTAAGTCTGAAGAAAAGCATGAGCATCCCTTGAGGATGGTGCTACAACTATTTAGGAAGCATGAGATATATGAAATGTTAAGCAAGTGCTCATTTTATTAGAGGCATATCCATTATTTGAAACATTTTATTTTGGAGAAAGGGGTAGTTGTGGATCCTAAGAAGGTAGAATCCATTATAGGATGGCCAACACCAAATAATGTCTTATAGGTTAGATCATTCATGGGACTTGCATGATATTTTAGAAGATTCATTAAATTATTTTCAAGGATTTCACACCCAATCACTTCTTTGCAAAAGAAAGGTGTGAAATTCGAATGGATCTCTGAATGTGAAGAAAGTTTTCAACACTTGAAGAATTTATTGGCAGGTGCACAAATCTTGAATATTTTTATCCAAATAAGGATTTTTTTGTATGCACTGATACATGCAAGGAAGGTCTTGGTGGAGTCCTTACCCAAAATGGGCATGTGATATGTTTTGCATCAAGGAAGTTGAAATAACATGAAAGACACTATGCCACACATGATTTAGAATTGGAAGCCATAGTTCATGCCTTAAATATGTGGAGGCATTATCTTATGGGAAAAATATTTGAGTTGAGGAAAAACCTACATATATTTAATAGGATGGTGATATAGGATGTTTTGGTCCAGATTGCTTACGTATATATGTTTTGGGACAGAGTTCCCATGTGATTTAGGCCAGGGATCTTATGTGTTGAAAGGATAGTGATCCTGGAAAATGTAATATGTAATCACACTCGGGTATATATTAATGAAATACATCACTATTGCAGACCAAGTCAGACGAAATATTATGGGGGGATAGGACTCCATAGGAGGGAAAGGGGGCTAGGACTTGAGAAAAGGGGCTAAGTCAAGGGGGGTATTAAGCCAAGGGAATATAATAAAATATTCCTAAATTCATAATTCCTTAAGTTATAATGCTATAGTAAGTTCCTAAGTGGTGGAACAAATTACCAAGTTGAGGAAAAGGTATATCCTTGAGTTCCATATGTCAATATAGGAACATGCAAATACAATGTTGGGTTTTAGTGGAAATTCATTCCATTATTCCATTCCATCATTTTTTACCTTTTCCTGTGGAGTGTGAGTTGTGGATTTGTTGTTTCTTTGTAGCTTTGTATCATTGTAACCTTGTGAATCCTTGGGGTTTGGGTGGAAGAAGCAGGTTGTCAAGCATGTGGATCATTCTCCTTGAGTGAGAGAATTGTTGGGAATAGGTTTCCCTATGTGCTAGCCTAGTGGGTGTTTTAACTCTTTAAGGAAATATTTTTGTTCCAAGTGTCACGGATCTCTGAGACTTCCTAGGCATCCTATTGTTGAATCCCTAGAAGGGAAGGGGTATAGTCGAAGGACTGTGGGGAAGTGAAGGGGTACACTTCTTGGGGTGGTATAGGATATAGAAAATGATAGGATATGAGGTGGAACTACTGTCGGAGTTGGTGCCATTGGCATTGTCCTGAGTTGTGTGTTATTGGACCTTCGTTTGTATTAGGTAGCATTTTCCCTGGTGGAGCCATAGCCCCGTCTCATGGGTGACCTATTGTTGAGAGTGAATGAACTATAAAGTCTATGGATGGGAGGAATGTCTGAGGTCTGCATCCAATTGGTGATTTTATTTATAATATAAGTGTTCTTTTATGTGTTTATGATGATTATTAGGTGGTTATTTGTGTTAATTATGTAATGATTATAATTTTTATAATTATGATTGAGAATTATATGATGTTAGGAATTCATGAGTGTTCATATGCAGGTCATGATAATTAATTATTTTTATTACATAATTAATGGGATGAATTGCAGAAAATTCAAAAATTCAGTGCTTGACAGAGGTCAAGTTTTCAGTGACATATTCCCATAAGTGAGTCTGGGGTGTGTTACAAAATATGTATGCTACAATTTCTAAAACATAATTACCATACAATTGAGTATTACTTCTAGAGGAAGGTGACTCATGGATACTCGATAGTATGAAAAAATGGGGAAAAAAAAATCATTTCTTATGCAAGAAAAAGAATTCAAGAGGATGAGTGATATATAGTTTTATGTACGTGGCATGACTACAGGGTCTGAAGGTATGCCTTATTTACCTAGGAAGCTCATAGTCATGAGGTTGTTATCTCCAGTTTAGATACCCCATATCAAGTCTTCCATTTTATTGGGAATTAAAGGATTGATCAACATAAGGATATGAACTAGGTTGATGAAGAGCATATGAAGCATCCTCTACCCACTTCCTTGAAAATATATCTCAAAGTTTTTCCTCATTTTTTGTGCTCTAGAATTGTTGATATCCATTAATTTTCTTAGTTTTAAGGTTTCTTCTTCTTCTCGAAACTTGAAAACCATTATTCTTAGTTGAGGGATTCCTTCAGTATTCTCCTTTACATTGAATAAAGCTAGGGTTTCCTCATCCTGTTTAGCATGGTTTTCAATTGTTTCAAATCTCGGTTGAGTAGAAGGGGGCTCACTATAACTACTCTCATTCTCTTTGTTCTTTACAATTCCATATTTATGAACAATGCTTATATTATGATCATCATATGTTGAAGGAGAGTAATGTATTATCGATGGTAGTGTGAAGGATGTAACTTGCAGGGTCGTAATAAGGAATTTTCCAATTAGGTCACATAAACTATAGAATTTCTAGGATTTCAGTGTAGAATTTGGTTAAAACTTGCACAAAGAATCTAGCGAGAAACAATTCACACAAATCTTGCAAATTTGAGAGAGAGAGAGAGAGAGAGAGAGAGAGAGAGAGACGGAGAGAGAGAGAGAGAGAGAGAATTGTATTAATCAACCGAGAGAATGAAAAAAAACATGTGATATACTCTGCATGGCTAAACTAATGCAAATGTTAACATTTCCTGACTTTGTATGTTGTATATTCTTGGAAACCAAGTTTTTAGAAAATAATAAAATTGGGAAAACACACGATTGGTGATGAAGACCATACAAATTCCATGAAAGGCCCCAGTACTTCTCAAGTATGAAATGATAAATTTATTTACCCCACCTTGTATTTTGGAATCATATTTGTTTAAAGAACTTCCTATGCCATTCTCAGTGCTAGTTTGATTAGAAACAATGAAATTTCTAATGAGGAAATTAGAGAGAATAATCATGAGGAAAGGAATGAACCCAAAAGAAATCAGCCCCATTTCGCTTCCTTGAATGATGGTGAGAGGCTACAAACTAGTGAGGGGGTAGTTCAATTTATCAAAGGATAGATATCATGACTACATGAAATCAAGTGTTTGAAGAAAAAACACTTGGAAGTTTAAAGTAATGATTTGGTTGCTAGTAATCCCAGAGTTGAAATAGAAAATGGGAAACATAAAGTCCCACACATGATATATTACAAGACATAAATAGGGGTTCATGTGGTGCTTTGGAACTCCATGATAGTATTAGTTTGATTTTATCTTGAAATATTTTACAAAATAAAAAGGATTTTATAGCTCATGGTCGAAATATTGAGGACAAATCAAAGTGGAAAGAAGATGATTGTTATAACATATTTTTACACCTAATCGCATGGATTCACTTGATTGGACCTATTGTTAATTCCTTTCCTACTTGTAGACAAAAATCCCCCTTTATTCCTACTCAAAGTATCTAAAAAACACCTTTTGGCAATCCATACGCTCCATAATAGTTGTACAACTCATGTATGCATCTTTATATATTCTCCCTAATAGTTGTACAACTCACATATGAAACTTTATATACATTCCCTAAAATTTGTAAAACTCATGTATGAAACTTTATGTATGCTCTCTAACAATTGTACATCATGTATATGCATCATAATACACTAAACAATATATAATTTTCAAACAATGCACCTTTTTGGCAAGAGTTTATGGGTTTTTTCTGGTCATTATCCATTATAACCCATGTCTAAATACTCCAACCAACTTTATAAGGTATAAATAAGTTCCATTGGGTTGAGGAGAGAGGGATCATTCCAAAAAACATCATTATGTTGACAAACCTCTGCTAAGTATGCAATCCCCTTCCTGTGGTTTTGAATAATTCCCCTCTTTTAATCCTATAAACCCATGTTGTATCCTTCTTGCTCAATTATATTGACTATAAAGATAATCCTTCTCTTTTATGACTTTGTCAGAATGAGAATCTAAGAGGTGTGAGGCTCCTTAAGTGGACCAAGAAGAGGAATCCAAACATCAGTTTCAGGTCAGTGTCACAGCTCCAACTAGTGATATCTCTACACATAATTTGTTTCTTCAATTATAATGAGAAATCTCTTTCCTGTCCAATTTTATGAAATTTTGTACTAATTTATATACTTTTATAGTTTTTATATGCATTTAATTCATATGGACACCCACATCTTAACTATTGGTACTTGTTAGATAAAGTTAGTTATTATAACTACCTCTATGTAGCTTTGTATCTTTGTGAGTGTTGTTTGGTGAATAAAGTGATTGGAGAAAAAAGACTTGAAGGAGAATCCACGAAATAAGTCTCCATTATATGATTGGAATACAGGTAGGTATATGTTGGGCCCCAACAACTCCCCCTAATTTTTTATAAAATTTAAAGGGCCCCCATTTGAAATTTGTAAACTCTGCTTTTGATTGTTTTTGGGTTGTTTTGTTTTTAAGATTATTTGGTGATTTCCTTTATGTGGTGGCATTCTTCCATCAATTCTTTGGCTTATATTTTATGAGATGAGGTTTTGGTGATTTTATTTATTTGCGTCATTGAATATTTCACTTCTCTGGATATTCAACGTGGTGTGCATGCGCATATGAAGTTATTCAAATTCATGCCATGGTTTGATTTGCTTGAACTTGAATTATCATGGCTTTTCGTTAGTTTTGTCATAATTTTTCTTCAATGCATTAATGTGTTAAATGAACACTTTGGCGGATTCAAGTAATTCAAGTAAAGGTTTAATTTTTAAAAGTTTGATTTGCACCTTGAAAAAATGCATATTAACGAACAAACACAAGAACACAGATTTGAATTTAAATAATGCAAGTCCTAAGATTTTGTTAAAAAGTAAAAAAAAAAAAAAAAAAACATTATTTGTACTTTGCCTGAAATGAAACAAATTGATTCAGGTTACTTCTATGCATCTTACTTTGCGCCTTCAAAGAATACATTTTAAGGACTTGAAACGAGCCAAGAGTTGTTCGATTTAAGGGAAAGACATGTTATATCTTTTGAATAAATAACATGAACATACGGTTAAAACATGTATATGGACAGGAAATCGTTGAAGAATGGCGTGCTTCGGGTGTATTTCCAACGAAATAAATTATATCATTTGGCCACCAAAATATTTGTTGATTGTTCAAATGTTTTCTTTAATTGAATTATAATTGAAATGTGTTTATTTTAGATTTAGTTTTAATGTATTTTATAAATTGTTTGTGATTTTCTTTTGTTTTTTTTAGTAGCAACAGAATCATAGCCACTCTTAAAATATTTGAGTTTTTTTATTTATTTTGATTTTATGGTTTTCAGGTGTTGATTCTTTGACATGGACTGGGATTGTGACGTGATTATTATAGCCAAATGCATGCAAAAATATTCTAGAAATGTCCAGACCATTACCAATAGTCCAAACGTCTTGGGCATGATCAGAACTAAACAACTATTTTTGAACGTGATTTCTAGCCAAATGAAGAAGAATCTGCAAAAACTAAAACATGGGTTTTGTTCAAAACATCACCAAATAGGTTACTTTGAATATTTTCTCCAAAATGCGCATACTTTGGGAGAGATATGTGGTTCTTTCAAGGGTACATTTTTTCGTGTGGCCATTTCCCAGTGACGCCCAGACTGATAAACCAATTAGCAAATAGATCAGATCAAGATATCTTCAGATGGTTCCATGAAAAATAAACCATGTCTGAGATCAGATATTAATCCAATAATATATTAAGGACAATCTATTGTATATTAATGAGGATTTGGCAAACCATTTTTGGGGAAATTGGTTCAGATTCGCCCCATTGATTTTTCTTTTATAAATATTAGGGTTGAAGATAGGCTTTTGGGGGGCATGGAATGGTGAATGATAAAGAAAAGAAGCTATGATACCAATTGATCAAAAAAAGAAGCTCTAATACTAATTGATAAAATATAATTAATAACAAGAAGATGATGGAAAAGGCATACTAGCCAACACTCACATGTATTCACTCCAATGTTACATATTTATAGTACAATGGGTGATGCCACCTCATAGAGAGATTTTCTCTAGATCCTAAAATCATGCATGATGACTAGACTAGGCAATCTTAACTAAATCATTAGTCATCACTTGAGGATATATTACTAATATCCTAAATGAATAATACAAATATACGTGACAATTTAAACTTAGTGATTGATTAAGGTAAGTCATAGGTTAACAATCCCCCCCTCAATCACAAGTCTGATCAATAAAACCAACAATAAATCATAAACGGGTATCAATTCCAAGTCTTCATATTGAAACTCCTGAGTTGAGCCTCAATGAATAACTGCTTGAAAAACCGCCAATCTGGATGTTGAATTTTTTCATCTGAAATGAAATGGAAGCTAGGTGAGATATGGAAGTGAACAACTGCAATATCTGAACATTCCCGGATTTCTTGACAATTTGATCATTTTGCCAATTATTTGAGCTAAAAGAATCTCATGTCTTATGCTAATTGGTGAACATGTAGTATCACCACTCTACTATCAGTGTATCACTGAAAGTGATCTCTGAATTTGTGGCTTGGGATAACCACTGACCAATTGATGCCATGTATATGATGGTTTTTGGATGACCATAACCAATCTTGACACTTTTAGGTGTCCAATAGCATCACAATGTATAATTTGTATGATTCAATTGCAAGTCATTGAACCATAATCCTGCCAAAGTCTGCCATCTCTGGAAAATCTCACTATGTAATCATGTGAGCCAGGATGCATGCAATTTGTTCACTTAATGTAAACTCCAATATGATAAGAGGAAACCAAGAGAAGTGAATCAACTTCTAGTCTGACACATCCCTAAAAAATTCCTAACTTCAAATGTCAAGCTACAATGTAGAAGGATCCGCTTTTCCTCTGTTAGGTCGAATGACCATCTATGTGAACCAAATGTCCACATCATTTCTCTCAAAATCAAAATCAACATATTAATTATGTATGATTCAACTTAAACTTATTGAACCATAATTTTGCTAAATTCTGGCATCTACAGACCACAGTTTCCCATTTGGAAAATTTCATGCCCATCTGGCATATTTGATGTTTGTTGTTGTCAAAAATTTTAGTCCGACAACCATCTTCAATTCAATCATCAATTCCCCCCTTTGTCAGCTGAAAGGAGAGACCACAAGTGGTTTCATGAACCATCATCACTGGAATTTTTAACTCCCCCCTTTAAGGTGCATGAGAGTTTCATCATTGTACTCCCTCCTTATATGCTCAAGAGAGTACCATACTTGTTCTATTTGAGTACAACACAAAGTGGGCATGTAGAAAAAACCACATGTTATCTCATCCCGTGAGGGCCATGCTCGAAAGCTACACCATAAGGGGACCACTTATGTGAGGTAAAAAAATGTTATGTGCTACAATATTGGTCTTCACTCGAGATTGAATTCTTCGGTAAGACTTATATAATCGATTGGTTGTTGATGACCTCTACCAAGGATCAATCCACCCATAGTGAATCTTCAATCTTGCAGGTTTTTTCAGTGTTGAAAATCTGGTGGTTATGCTTTCCACAATGATGGCAAGGATGGAGATCAAAACATTGATTCTCCATGTGACCAACTCGATTACAATGTCGGCATGTCACATTATGATGTTGAACTTGAACAGGTGAAGTTGAGACTTCTTGAAGGAATCCAGCATTATGAAACTTGATTGGTCTAGAATAATCGGGAATATGAAAGGTAACTTCCTTTTCATATCTAAGTCATGTTATATTATTGGTTTAAATGATTTGTTCCCAAGGTCTAATGATGGTCTTGGAAAGAGTATTATGAACTCGTTTCTTTGAAATCCGTGGAAGTGGATTTACTACATGTTGTTGCATCATTGAAAGGTTTTCTTCATTAAAATCAAAAGAAAACTCTTGAAAAGTAGGTTCATGAATAGATTCATCTTCCTCTACATATGAAGTTGTCTTATTGAGTTTCTCCTTCACTAATTGTTGATCAAAATCATCATCATCATCATAATCATCATAGAGAGGATTGTGTTGAACAAAAACTACTTCAGAACACTTCATTGGTTATTGATTTTTGAGATCCCTGATTTCATCATTCACTAGTTAGGATAGATATTGAAGAAGTCTAACTTTAGCTTGTGTCACTTGCAAACAAGTTAGCATTGATTAAAGAGTTTCTTTGTTTAATATCATTGTGTTGTCTTCAATGGTGTTTATTAGAGTGTTCAGTAACTCTAATAATTCTAGATTTCGAGCCATTTTAAAAAACACTAAATGAGGTCTCCTTGTGTAGGTAGATCCTGATTACAATTTGACTCGACATAAGAAGGCTTATCTGCAACTCACTCACTTGAATCGCTCACTTGAACTTCACGCTCGCTTGATTTTTTTTCACGCTCGCTTGTATTCGCTTGCTTTAACTTTTATTGCTTTCTTCCAAGAAGTTGAGGGTGTCAGATACTACCGAAAATGCACCCAAAAACTTGATGTTTACAATGATTTTGAGTTTCAACTACTCATCCTTGTCAATTTCGACTCAAAATGACTCTAGGGTCTCGGGCTCACCCGAAAATGCACCTTATGACAAATTCAATTCAACTCAACTTGATTACACTTACAAATACACTATTTCCAGTACAAATCAACTTGATCAAGTAATCTTACAACAAACATTATTTGCAAGTTACAATTTAACTTCAAATGCTCCATGATGTGTTGAGTTTGAAATCCTTTGATTTGTCCATTATTGATGTGGTTGAGGAATTGAATGTTTGAGAATTCTCTTCACATATGCTTGATCATATGTGCTTGATTGTCATTAATTTGTGTGCATGAATTTGATTTCCTTGTACTCAATGTATGATGTGTTAAATGATACATTACAAACATGTTTATGTCAAAACTAGAAATTAAACATCATAAATCAACCATGCAAATATTCACCACAACACACTATGCAAGGTGTACCTAAGATCCCCTTATTCAATTTTGGGCGGATCTAGGATACGTAGCAAAAAGACTTCAATTTTATTATAAGTATCTCTCTTACGAGACCACATACAATGGGAAGGCTACAATGTACTTTATCCTTCACCATGCTTTAACAAGGCTTCCAATTCATAACATTTCTCTTTTGCTCTCAAAGACTTAAGAAAACAATAAATGTCTTCTCAAAAAATGAGTTTCTTACAATCTCAATTCGTCATTCACTTACAAATTTTCCTAAGTCATAAAGAAATAACAAACATCTCTTACTCGTGCTCAATCTCATTTACTAATGAGAAAAAAATATTACATTTACTAACCTTCATATCTTTATGTTAAAACAATTCCCGATCCTTCATTTGGTCCTCAATCTGGTCCTTCATCCAGTCCTCCATCCGGTCCTTCATCTGGTCCTCAATACAAACCTCGATATGAACAAAGACTTTTGCAATGATTTTGATAATTTAATATCAGTTTAAAAACTATCCATAAAAATCACACAAAAGGGGCTTCAAAAAATGAGGAAATCGTTGAGATATGAATATCATGCATGAGCACATCTGTAGAGAGCACGAGAGAAAATCATGCAGGAGATTTCTTGAGAAAATCACGATCTTAGTTGAACAAATCGGTGAATTAATTGTTGAGAGAATTTATGAAAAAAAAATCATTTAGTAGATTTGTTTCTCTCCAGCTGGAAGATGTGACGTGTGGACCATTAAGTGCCAAACATTATATCATTCTTCACCCTTTAATCTCTTGATTTTATCTACACATTTAACCACTTTCTTGGCTCAACATTCTAAAAAGAGAATTAGAGCAATGGGGGCATATTCAGGTCGATATTGTCTCTCAAATTCCAGTGACTTTCCCGTGCATGTCAGTTTTCCCTCTGCATTTTTAGATTAGAAGAAGAACACCCGCAACGGATTTTACAATCATATAGAGGATGTCTGGGGAACTACCCAATCTGATAAACTAGGGATCTGAGTGGAAATATTGTGATCTCTCTGCAAATCTTTGGTAACAGATCGAGCCAGGACTCCTTCAATATAGGAATAAAAATCATATCCTCCTCTCACTTTGACAGCGGATCCCCTTACTTCACACATCAAATTTGAAGAGTGTTCATTCGATATATTTGAGATCGAATAGATATGAGGTCAAATTGATGTTGAAGAGGGTTATGTGCATATTGAGGGGATTTGAGAGTAGATGATGTAGGTTGAGGTCAATCTGTGAGGAAATGGCTGAAGGTTTGATTTTGTGGGTGCACAAGTGTTGTAGCTTGGCCAAACCGTCAAAAAAATTATGAATAAAATCTCATCAAAAAATCAATCGAAAAAACTAAAGATACTCATTTAGTTAATACCCTAGGCATTCTATTTTCAACCTCTATCGCAGAAAACAAAAAAATTTGTTCAGAGAAAAAACCATTTTTCATTTGCAGTGTATGTTTTCCTTTTTGAGACGAATTTTATCATAAATGTTTTATCTTTAAACGTTGATTTTTTTAATCAATATTGATATGGATTTGATAGATCTCTAAAACACGTTTCCAACGCTATGATATATGCT
This sequence comes from Picea engelmannii, assembly GCA_009831015.1. NCBI lineage: Eukaryota > Viridiplantae > Streptophyta > Pinopsida > Pinales > Pinaceae > Picea > Picea engelmannii. Next base: position 743,521 of record ML779641.1, on the reverse strand, counting down.
TAACTTGGCTTGGTATGGAGGCCAAAATCTGCATTTTAATGGCTACATATTCTGCAATTAGACAAAATTCATTTCTTATGGGATGAATATTTTTAAAACAAAGATGAATCTTGAGAAAAAAAAAAAAAAAAAACTTTGGTGCATCTTGGAATCTAGTTTCCAACGCAACTAAAATCGTGAAAAACAAATAAATATTGAAAGAGAAATCTAATTTGTACCAAAAGGGACTCCAAAATCAACGAATTTCCCCTTCAGTGATGTCTTCTCATTGGATTGCATGTAATTCCAGTGCAACATCTTTCTCCATTGGCTCATTGATTGCTGCATCTTTTCTTCATTCTCTATCCACCAAATCAATCGTCAGATCAGGGGTCTATTCTCATCTTCAAACCCAATGTTTGGAAGACTATATTAATATGATATGATCTGCATTATAGTGCTTGATACAGTCCTTGAAATGGTCCTCGAAATGAAACTGCACTTAGTACCATTGCTCTTCCTTCACAATTTTCACCATGGCTATGATATTATCACCATTTCTTCACCATGGAGAACCTATTAGGCCCTTAAGACCATAAGAGCTATGATACCATTTGATAAAACAAAGAAGCTATGATACCATTTGATCAAACAAAGAAGCTCAAATACTAATTGACAAAATATACATAATAACAACAAGATGACGGAAAAGACATACTAGTCAAGACTCACATGTATTCACTCCAATGTTACATATTTATAGTACAATGGGTGATGCCACCTCATAGAGAGATTTTCTCTAGATCCTAAAATCATGCATGATGACTAGGCTAGGCAATATTAACTAAATCATTAGTCATTACTTGGGGATATATTACTAATATCATAAATGAGTAATAAAAATATAGGTGACAATTTAGACTTAGTGATTGATTAAGGTAAGCCATAGGTTAACAATGAATAGATGTTGGATTGTAATGGGAAGACAGTGAATGAATTTTCAGTTTCAGACTTATGTTCTATGAGTTAATTTTGAATGTTTTAATATAATCATTATCTCTCTTCTTAATTCGTGCGTTCATTATATTTTCCTTAAAACTTGTTTAATGGGATTTCGGCTTTTGTCCAGATTTCATTAATAATTTTTTTAGTTATTAATTTTTGAATTTTTATTTCAAAATTTAATATTCAATGTTCTATTCATTATCATCGCCTTATCAATTTTTCATTGTTAATGGATAAAGGCATATGTGAGATGTGTTGGATTTCTCTTTTGCAGATTACATATGCTTGATTATTTTCTTTCTATGAAATGTGTTTCATCAATTGAAATTGAAATTATTTTTCCAATTAAAAATTGATTATATAATTGTTTCATTTTTTTATCAATATGCAATTCATTTAATTTTGTTGGAATCTCTTTCACCAGAATTATTTTAGTCTTGAATTGCAATATTGTCTATCAGAGAATTTCTTCTTACAGGTGGAAAATATAACTAAAAACCCTATGAAAAGGATTCAATTATTAGATTTTACCATTGCTCCTAATCAGGATAGGTTTTATTGTATTCTCTTAGAAATATTTATGGTGTCACTTGATTTGGTTTGATTAATTTTGAATGTAAAGTATTATTATCAAGTTAGCTCGAATTACTTTGATCATTAGAGTTTATCTTTCATTAATTACATTTAAAATCATTTAGTCTAGTTTGATTATAGTTTGTAGCATTTTTTTATAGTTTGTATTTTAAATTAGATTTTCCTAAGATTAATTCCATGAAATATTGAAAACTCTTGTTTTAAAAGGTTTCTAGGAAATATTGTACAAATGTACAATTTGTAAACTTTGTATAAAGTGTAAAAATAATATAACTTAATAACTATTGTATATATTAGGAATATGATAGTTAGGAAATAGAACCATATAGGAAAAACCTTCTTGTGTCTCCCTCTGTCATAGAGGAGATTCTTTTCATTGGCTAACAGAACCATTAAACCCATCAGGGATAGCTAACTTAATTGTCTTGGGTTTTTCTCTAAGGACCTCGGACCGGGCTATTCCCTCTTAGTTAACGAGTGGTCATTTCTTCCCATCAACAATATCCTATCCACTCTTAGGTAGTTATTAGTTAATCATATTTTGTTTCTTGTGTCAGTTAGAGGTTTTTCTTGGGGTACCTTCTTTGTTTTGGTTATCAACCCAAACCATAAGATTTTATTCTCCACAAACAATGATCCCTCATCATTTCCTTATGTTGTTATGGAAATGGGATGTTATATTAAAGAAGTGGGGTGGAAATAAATCAAGCACCTTCCATTGGTTTATTTAATTAGTGATCACCTTAAGGATTATGTTCATGATGAACCAATAGAAAATAACAATAGACAATAGTGGGAAAATATAGAAAATAACGGTGAAATCATAGGATTTCCTAGACAATAGTGGGAAAATATAGAAAATAACAGAGAAATCATAGGATTTCCTAGGCAATAGTGGGAAAATTTTGATGATGACTTAAATAAATAGGAAACACTAGGTTTTGAGGAAATTAATGATGAAGAAGGAGCTCGTACGGATTTTGATACTTTGATTTTCATTGGAATTCTAGGGTACCCAAATTCATTTCCATCTAGATGTTTATATATCAATCACATCCCAATATTTCAGGGTCAAAATATTACATTTGCATATGAGCATGTGAAATGTTTTCAATCACTAATGGAGGTCCGGAAGGATGACCATGGAGACACAATCATATAGTTTTTTTTATATATTTGAAAGAGAAATATTGATGTGGTATAATAGCTTGGAAAAAAGTGTCATAAAGGGTTAGCATGAATTAGAAAATAATTTCAAAGGTAGGTAGAGTAACCAGAGAAATGACATCTGGGAGGATGTAATTAAATGCCCCAAATCATACAATGAAAATGATTTTATCTTGAAATATTCTACAAAATGAAAAGGATTTTATAGTTCATGGTCAAAATATTGAGAACAAATCAAAGTGGAAAGAAGATGATCCCTCATCATTGCCTCGTGGTGTTATGAAAATAGGGTCTTGTATTAAATAAGTAAGGTGGAAATAAATAAAGCACCTTCCATTGGTTTATTTAATTAGTGATCACCTTATGACTTATGTCCCTGATGAGCCACCAAAAAATAACAATGAAATCATAGGATTTCCTATACAATAGTGGGAAAATTCGGATGATTACCTAAATAAAAAGGAAACACTATTTTTTTATGAAATTATTGATGAAGGAAGAGCTCCTAAGGGTTTTTTTTAATTAGTGATCACCTTATGACTTATGTCCATGATGGGACAACAACAAATAACAATGAAATCATAGGATTTCCTATACAATAGTGGGAAAATTCGGATGATTACCTAAATAAAAAGGAAACACTATCTTTTTATGAAATTATTGATGAAGAAAGAGCTCCTAAGGGTTTTCATCCTTTGATTTTAACTGGCATTTTAGGGTATCCAAATTCATTTCCAGCTAGTACTACATCTACATATGAGCATGTGAAACATTTTCAATCGCCAATAGAGGACATGAAGGATGACCATGAAGAAATAATATGGAAGTTTTTTTTAGATTTTTGAAAGAGAATTATTGATGTGGTATAATAGCCTAGAAAAATGTGTCATAAATGGTTGGTATGAATTAGAAAATAATTTCAAGGCTATGTGGAGTAATCAGAGAAATGACATCTCAGAGGATGTAATTGAATGCCCTAAATCATATGATGAGAATTCCTTTGAAATGTCAATATCACAGAATCCCTTCCCTGGACATTATTAGTACACATGGAAATGTATCCCAAGGAATAAAATAAAAAAATTAATGGGCAATCAACAACCCTTGTATGGTGTTATAGACTAGAAAAATGAAATAAAGTAGTGTTCTACTATTGTTGTGGATCGAGTTAAAGGTAAAGTAAATCTATTTTGTTCTTTAAAAATAAAATGGTTTAATATGATTTAATTTCTTCTCATTTCATTAAAAATGACAAGTGACATTATGATGTTGTGAAAGAATGCTATAAAAAAATTTGACATCAACGTTTCCATCTCATTATGCTTTATCCTTTGTATCATTATGCTTTATTCTTTGTATTATTAAGAAAAAAGAATTTGCATGCAATATGGAATATCAAAATGTTGAAACCATTGTTCCCACTCAAAAACAAAGTGAATAAATGGAATTTAAGTTAGTGTTATGCCATCAAGCCTTTACATCATGTTTCTCTATTATATATGGATTTCCATGATCATGAGTGGATTGAAGGAGGTAGATATGATGAAAATTTTGAAACCTTAGACAATCCTCCACATATCATAGAGTTGATATCATAGAGTTGAAAAGGAGGTAATGCATATGTATGAAAAACAACATGGGTAATTAAATTTAAATAATGAGTAGAATGGTGATGTAATGTTTTCACAAAAATTTGAATCAGAGAATATCTTTATTACTACCCGAACATGTGCAATAAGAAATATTTTAAGTAGGGTATGTTCTTGTCAATTTTATGGTGGTAACATGATCCCTTCCCTTTCCATTACATTACATGTTGTACAACAAGGTCATCATACAAGATGAAATGGTAATAATCATGCTAACATCAATGGAATCCTATGGTGTCCCAATATTTATTTTTTATCGAAGAAGAACAAGAAATTTTAGGGAATCAAAAGAAGAAGTATTTGAATAACTCCAAGAAACAAATGAATTTATATAGGGTTTTCAAATAATGATTAACTAAGAAGAGAATTCATACATCAAAACATATGAACAACTTAAGGCCCTTTTTAGTAGCTCAAAGAAACAAGTACAAGAAGGGAAAGGGGATAGCTAGTCAAAAATGTTATTAAAGAAACACTTTACCATTCTATCTCGCTTGACTTGGTTAGAGGACAATTTTCCAATACTAGTGAAAGTGAAATTGCAAATATTGTAGGAACATTGCGACAAGAGGTGGTGTGGCCAACAATATTTTCATTATATGAATGTGAAATTGTACCAAATTTCACCCTCGACTAATTGAAGAGTATATTGATCCAATTGGCTTGGATGGAATTCATTTATAGTATATCATACTTTCAAAGACAACAACTATCATTATTTTTATGTGAAGGTGTGTGGTCCAAAGCTACACCTATACTTTTTAGTAATAAGATATTCAAAATGCCATCCTGCATTTGGATGCAACTCAATATCTCCCTATTTTGCGGTGTAATCAAATACAAACGTAGATGTCGTGATTTTAGTTCGATACTTGTAATGGATTATTTGGAAGTATGATTACGTTTATCCCTACATCTCATTCATGTTTAGGATAGGTAGGAGAATGTTAAATTAATTCCATTGAGTGCACATTGGGGTTTCTATTTGAGTTATTCTTCGTAGTAGGCCTATTGGTGTGTTTTAAATAAGTGTTGGAAACATAATCTAGAAATCTATTTGAAAAGAAAAAGGTGCATTAGCTAATAATTTTCAAAATGAAAAGAATAATTTTCATGATGATGATATTGCATGACACACAAATTAAAAGGGACATAGTAGTTATGGGGAAAATCGACACCTTGAAAAAGGAATAGATCTTGTTGCAACATTTTTCATGAAGATTTAGATAGCAGTTACAAAGGTTTTTATTGGTTTACCTAACCAAATATTTTGGAGTTATTAGTACACCCCATAAGGGGGATGTTGTCCCCATATGGAGCCAATTGTTATCCCTTGAAAATGGATGTCTAATCTTAGAGGGGATACTATTAAAAAATGTTGATGATGATGTCAAAGGAGTGATGCATAGGTTTGTTACAAGGGTTCCTATTCTCTTTTCCTTAGGAATTTGTTTTATACTTAGAACATCATTGATTGAATCCTTACAAGTCCTAACTACATTAGAAAAACACAATTTTATTCAAGAAAATATCAAAATCATTTTCTTCATAGATAGGGGTTTTCTGGGATTATGTGTAACCCTTTGGGTAAGTCCCATACAAAGGCATGAATACACTAAGCACCTGTCCTTTAGATTTGGGTGTTTTAAAGGATCGCCTTTTTATATTTTAGGGGAATTTTCATAAAGGGTTCGATGACACTACTCAACATGAAATTATAGTGAAGGGGGTGTTGAGGAGGTTGCCCCACTCCAGGTTTAGAATACTCCATGGAATACCCCAACGACATTATATCCATGAAATTCATTGGAAAAGAATACCTAGGCTCATATTAGACTCATCCTAGGGCTAATCCATGTGAATACTTAGATATATAGATTAATAGGATTGAAGGAAGACATGGAATTAGGCCACATCGAGGATAAGGGGAGACTCGGGAGATAGGTGGAAGATCAAGATGATGACGCATGGATTCAATGCATAACATGTCAATGAGAAGTTGACATGGAATAATGACAAGGCATGGGTATGAAAACACAAAACCAAAATTTATGCTTCACAAGTGAGAGAAAAGGATGGCATAGCCTGGGTGTACTTCTCAAATACAAATGGAGGTGTATTTCAATATAAACCTTATAGCCTTGATTTTCACTATCCACGTGGTATAAATTGATAAGGGGAAGAACCCATTCAAATTTCAACATTTTAACATGACATAAATTGTACTTTAATGTGAACCCAAAATATTGCCATTAATTGTATTTAAATATGACATAAATTGTATCGAATGTGTATCCAAAAAATACTAAAGCTACTACATATAAATAATATTGCATGCATATATTTATGTGTAAGGAAGTTTGTTTTGTACACCATGATTGTGAGGCTAAGAAAAGTTCTATAATAAATGTGTGTGAAGTATACTAAATGAGAATGTTATTGCTACTATTGCATCAATGGTGGAAACTATCATTGACGCATTTGTAGGTGTCGAAGGTTTGTTATTCAAACATAGAAACTATATGCATGACATAATTAGATATAGAAAAAAATCACAATATATATATATATATATATATATATCCTCTGTGAAATGGTCATGTCTAGTGGCCTCCATCATCCCATAACAAGTCTTCCTACAATCGAAGCATCTATGAGGGTCGCATGAACTAGGATGGGAATGCCTAGTGTTTCCATGTGGCCTCTCCTATCCAGACTTTGTTGCAAGGCCTAAAGATACAACCCCTCCCCTAACATCACCTAGAAATCCCTCCTGGTGAGATAATGTTATGAATGTGTTATGTTGCAATAGGCTACGAGTCAAGATGGAAATGGACGACTGGGTCAGGCTAATCTTTTATAATATGGGATAATGTTGAGTCGGGGGGTTAGGCCTCCATATTGGAATGTGAGGACCTAGGAATGGGTCACTCTTGGAATTTTTTTGGTTCTATGTGGACCCACAACCCTCCACCCCCTAGAATTCACCAATGTCAAAGTAGTTGACATGGTGACCTAAGATAAACTTAGCCCATAATTTCCTAAGGAAATAGAAATGGACCTCTGTATTATTGTAGGGAAGTTTGTCAAAAACCATGAACCACCTATCCATCTAGTTGTCTACAAAATGTTGGTAGGTGTACCAGTCCATGCAAATGTGTTTCTTTGTGACTGGAGGTTGTTTTCTAGTTCTAGGGTTAATAAACAATTCCATCAAATCTTGTTTTGAAATGTTGAGGTCTCTAACCTAGTTTATATATAGACCCACCCTATAATAGTTGAAAATTGTATCCCTATAATCAGAAATGTGTGATAACTGACCATGGGAATTCACAATCCAGGTAACAATTGTACCTACTGATGTTTCTAGTGAAATCCATTAGGGTTCTCTAGTATTTCTTGAATATTGTATAAGGTTTCTTAATGACCTCAACCTTACATCATTTTCAAAGTTTATATTTCTTGGTTTTGGGTTGGGGTTTGGTCTACCTTCATGTGGTGATGGTGGGTTTGGATTTTATCCAAGTGTAGGCTTCATTTTATTTAAATATGTTGCATTTAAATAATGGAAATTGTTTTTTCTTTATAATTTAAAAAATCATGAAATAAAAAAGAAATAAGGTTTATAAAATTTCCTAGAACCAAGAAAATGTGGCATCGACAGACCCCTATGATTCCTCCTCAAGATCTCCTGAAATTACTCCCCAAATCACTCAATGAAGAGAAAAATGTGAGGATGTTATGACCCGCAAATTGCATGCATCTCGCTTACAAGTGTAGTGTTACCCCATGGTCATATGGTGTGACAACCCCATCTGGTACGACTCCTACGATGTACAACTGGTAAAAGCACCCTTAATTTTATTTTATTTTGTGTGTGTGTAGGAAGGTAATAATGACATTACTCAACATCAGAACATGATGACGAACACAGTGCATGCAACTCACGCAACATCAACATAATGACCTAACATAAATCACATCAAGCACCTAGAAGCAATGTATGACATTCAACCGATGAAGAGTAAGAGTGACTACCTACCCGTCCTACCCTGCAATGGTTAGGACCTCCAGGACACATAAGCAACACTCAAGCCCAGGTTCCCATCGATTTTGACCATTTAAGGTCTTAAGGCTGGCGACTGTTATGAGGAACAAGGAGGTGTCTACATCCCACCCGACACAAGCAGACCAAGCCTACTAAGCTAAGGAAAATCATCCTAACAACCCCACACACCCAAAACAATTACACAAGTAACTAGAATCTCTTACAGTGAGCAAACCAAGCACATTAAATTTTTACAAGACCAAGTACGAACATTAATTAGAGAGAACATCAACACCCTCAACGAGAAGCGCAAGCTAAAAACGACTTCGCCAATATCCCGATCAATCGTCGAGTCAAGCTAGTCAATAGTTACTGTCTGTTTTAATCATTTATTACGAGCCCAACTTGGCATGTCTAAAATGAAGAATATCATTAAGGTACAATCTAAATTAGCCTTAAACAAATTCATTTGCGCAATTCTAAATTATAAGTGACATCAGAGTACCATCTAAATCAACATTTAAAGGACATTACTAGGCAAGTCTAAATCTTCGACTGGATTAATAATTAAAAATATAATTAATCATTAATTAAAATCTAACTAGCCTGTCTAAATTATAAACTAGCCATTCATCAACAATCAATAGACATTAGATACAACCAATTTAGCAAGTTTAAATACCATGTCCATCATCACAATCTACTTGACTAATCTAATTTAATCCATATTAGAGCCTTGAACTACACTTACCATCTAAATTAACATTAGTGCAAATAAATGGAGCAAGTCTAAGAGGTAATTTGGTCATCGATGTGCCCTCTAAATTAACTCTAAATGAAATCAATTAATCCATCTTAGATAAGTCATTACTAACACTAAGAAAAAATTACTTTAATCATCAAGTCTGGTAAAATCAATATTAAGGTTAAGTGACAAGTCTGGTCTAAGTTGATTTAAGGTTGTCTTGAACTGACAAGTCCTAAATAGTCAACTAACACCAATCTATATTAACCATTAATGGGCACGACGATTTTGACCTTATCAGTATAATTCTATCGTTATTAAGGCAACATTATGAAACAACCTCCTTATAAATATCACAAGTTGTACACTATTGGTTGAAATCATTACATCAGTTGTCCATCAATATAAACTCACCTACCAGCGATAACCATTACATCAACTGTCCAACAAATAAATAAAAATAAAACTGTCATCCATTGAATTGCAGTTATTGTCTAAAATATAAGTGGTTGTTGTCAAAGGAGTGTCGTTCAATGCAAATCGAATGTTGTTATGCGGTTAAAAGGAATTCATATCTACTCTATTCAACGCAAATTAAATGCTATTATCAAATGCTAACTAATCAATCAATATCATTGCCATAAATAACAGAAAGTTGTCAACGCTAGGGAGCCAAATATACTTGTCATCAGGTAAAAGCAAGGAAAACGCAGTCATCAAGGGGAAAATTGTTGTGCCTCACATCTGCAAGCACAGGCTACACTAAAGGCCAAACGGGGGTCCGTAAAATAATGCAACACACAGTCATCAAAAATTTGTAAATGTCATTACATTCAATTGCGATGGCCAGAATTAAAGTCGTGGTAACATGATCACCTTAGAACAAGGGTAAATTGTAACCACTCGACACTGCATAGTCAACCAGACATCACTACGCCACACCACAAGGGAAAAAACGGGCGCATTAAGGCAGTAACAGGGAGTTAATATCTGAAGTAATAAGCATGGTAAAAAGGAAATCTGGTAATAAGTCGTGGTAAAAACAGCTAGCTCAGGAAGGCGGTTTAAGCAAAATCGTGGGCGTCCTTATGAGTGGCAAAAGGCGGTCCTTTACACAGCAAACGCATGCATCCTCTAACTACAATCGAGGGCATTACCTGGGAACAAATAGCAGTAAACTTCTATGCCAACGCGGTCTTCATCCAGGAAAAACGTCTCAAATAAAAATGAAATACAGACAGAGATTTTAATTTGTTATGCCATTCCAGGATACCATTGCTGCGCAGACCGAGAATTACACAATCGTTTACCCAATCCAGCGTACCAAATAAAACTAAGCAGACTGAGAAATTAACTTGATTTTTCGTTTTTAGGATGCCAACGTAAAAAAAAATGCCGATTTGAAATTAAATCTTTTACATTCCCAGATACCAACAAAATTTGCAGATTGTCTAGTAATTCGAGAATGCAACGGTTGAACAGATCTATTTTATCAAAGGGCTTGAGAAACTTACTAAAGCGAGTAAACAACTTGGGTAGGGGTAGCTCCAAGAGAGCTATTATTCAAGGGATGATTCAATAGAAAAACAACGAACTGTTGGATTCAAAGGATGAACGTGAATTGATGGGTTCAAGAATTAAATTGACAGGACTATCAAAAGGATCACGCAAAGTCTTATTCAAGGATTCTATCGACAAAACTAAAATAAGACTCTACTCGTCATGGGTCATTCGACAAAACGAAATCGAACTCTCAAAAATTAAAATAGTTGGATGGGCTTCAGGCTACCATAACCCTTAAACTAAACCATTCGACCGAGAAGAGGGCATGGACGATGACTCTAGGGTGAAAAGGAAAAGCAGTAGAGATCGTAGCATGAACAAATCAATCGCAAGAGGGCGCAATACAATCAACCGACAAAGAACAATCAGAAGGGGTAGACGGCTAACAGGAACTTCCTTCGCTCGCCATCCTCGCACAGAAAAGTAGGGTGTTGAGATCCATAGGTCTTTTAACGCTAAGGAGATGACCATAGATCAGGCTCCTGGCCGACTTCTCAGGCGAGGACTGGTGAGCTAGGGACGAAGGCTAACAACCACAAAGGTCACAATCACACGCAACTAGGTGGTCAAGACATGCGGGTAAATGAAGGCCATGAGAGTCAACAATCGTCGAGCTAGGCTAAGAAAAATTTCAGCCATCAATCTAAACATCCAATCTACTTACATAATCAACATGCAAATCCAATCATAAAACCTACAACAATCTACCAATCAAACGAAGAAAGCGTACCGTTGCATGTTCGCCCGCTCTGAGTGACGTCCGTACGCTCCGTGCAACTCCCGTTCGCCGACCGTCGAGACTTCATCGATACCTCCCAGCCAATGCTAGGGGTACTCTTCTTCCCCCTTAGCCCCCCAAGCTGCAAAGGGGCCACGCACACTAACCAGAGATTTTGTCTAGCTCCCAACTCGCCTCGCAAGGCCAAGCTACCACTCCTCTCCGAGCTGGGTATCCCAACTCCCACAAGTAAATCATTCAAGTAGATATTTCTATAGCGTAACATTATGCAAACAAAATATGATCCTTCATCCTTCTACCTCCTTCATTATATAGAGTTTCGAACTTCCTTTCTTTCCTAAAATCTCATTTAATTAAAAATTAAAAAAAAAAATCCTAAAAATTCTTCTCCATACAAGTGTTCCCCATCCCCTACATTCTTCCATTATTTAATTTCTTTAATTTATTAATTATCTTTATTTCCCTCACCCACCTAGAGTTACTCCTAGAATCACTCCTAGGTGTCCCCAAATTCTCTTACAGGTTTTAATAGCCTTTCCTTTTATTAAATTGCCAGTTCAGTTTAAATTAGAAGGTTCTTAAATGGTAGATGCTTTACTAAGTTCGACCTTCCGCTTTTTCCCTTAAGTTCCCCTTTTTCCCTTTTTATGTTACCTCTTTTCCTAGTTTCCTAAAAAAAAATATTTTCCCTCTTTCCCCTTTTTAATTAGAACTCAAAAAGGCAGGTGTGGAATTTAACCCCTTTTCCCCTTTTATCATTAAATTAGTATATTTTAAATTATCACAAGATAAAACAATTAATTCCCTCTTTACATTTTATATCCACAGATTTTATTTTTTTATGAATAAATTAAATTTCTTACTCCCTTCATGTTACAAGATTTAACGAAGATCATAATTATTATTTAAGTTGTTTTTTTTTATTATTATTAGTATTATTATTATTATTATTTTTATAGAAAACAAAATTTTACCACTAGCGTAATTTAGACTTAGGCCTTAAATTTCGTACAAGGCGACATTTAATTAGGGAAATTGTTTTAAAAATTACTTAACATGTTATTCGTCTTAGGGCCATCTAGGTTCATCCCTCTATCATCAAGAACGTGACGTGCCCTTCAGGACGCACTAGGTGCTCCAAGGGTGCCACTCGCCTCATTTGTTCCCTTGCGCGATGTGCCCTTCAGGACGCACTACGTTCTCCAAGGGTGCCACTCACCTCATCTGTTCCCTTGCGCGATGTGCCCTTCAAGACACACTACGTGCTCCAAGGGTGCCACTCGCCTCTTGACTGACTTGGTAGACATCAATAACCCCTAGAGTCAATACTCCGCCAAGTGAACTTGTGGGAGACTAAGGGACTCTAAGGAATAAGGCCCCCTCCTTATTGCGTGCCCCTTAGAATCATCATGAGTGACTATCGCAGTCTTCCCTCATGGCATCGTGGGTCCTCTCGAACTAGGTAATTGTTAACCTACAGTTCAAGCCATGGCAGGAGTGATAGTAGGTTGTGGCAGGGTTGTTGTCCACACCTCTCCCTCAACATCTCTGGTAGTCGTGCGTGACCCCTTTACTCCATATGTGAGTCTGGTCGGCAAGCTATCGTCAGCCTGCATCATCAACAAATCATGCCAGAACATATCCATATCATATCATCTAGTCAGATGCACCAATATCACAGTAAAACAATCAAACCCCAATGGTACACTCCCTGACTGGATCCAGAGTCCAAGGGGTTCCATTGATACCTATGCATCCTCGAGGTCCAAAATCCTGCACACTCAGTAAAACCGAGTCAATAGTACTTGTCTATGTCAATGTAGTAAAACAACATGTCATCAACCCATAATGCATTAGAATCAAAATCAAAAGTTTTAATAGCATAATAATCCGGATCACTTGTGAGCAAGTGTCCTCAAAGAATAAGTTCGCTCAGTGCGCCAGAGTGGGATGTTACATATGGACCCTTTTTTCTATCCCAAGGTTAAGGGACTCGGATTAAGGAGAGAAGACCATCGAGTTTCTCACGCAGTTTAGACTGCAAGATTCAGTAGAGGGTTTTCGACATGGCCATGAGGTGTGAAGCTACCAATGTTCACTCCTACAGAGGCCTAGACTCCCCACAATGACTAGCTACGATGACATGGTTTATTTTTCTCCTGAGCCATGTGAATTGTTGCCCTGGATGGCGACAGTTAGCAGCCCCATTCAACCATTATTGGTCCAGATGGAGAAGTAAATATCATCGGTTTCATAGGGGGATTTCTTTTCTCAGCTCTTAGGGGTCTCCAGGTTTTACCATGGGCATGATTCAGAAACTCTCTCTTGTCTCAGCGGATCTAGAGGTATAGGGGTATCTCCGGTGCAGACCAGTTCCACTTCTTCCCTCCCTAGCTCTGCGGACTGGTGTGGCTCATATTCATATCCTTATGAAGGCCTTTTTTCTCCCATTCAGTGTGTTTTTTCTCCCACTTCAGTCGCGAAAAACCTACCCCAGTCTTTCCCAGACCCTACGGTGTTGGTGTTCTCTCCTTCCCCCCCCCGGGAGAGAATAAGGGATATTCCAGTCGACTTCTCCAGGAAATGGATCAATTGCTACAACAATAGGTCTTGCAGATTGGGGTTCTCTATATCAAGGTGTGGTGCAGGACATGTTCTACCCTTATGAGGAGCAAGCGTATCTCTCGGAGCAGTCAACAACATTGGTGGAGGGGTTTATTAAAGAAAATTTGCGGCCTTCAAATTCTAGTGAATGGGTCACATTATTTGGTGGGGAGCCTGCGAATAACACATGGTTACCTCAGTTCCGAGGTCACATGGTATTTTCCGAGTTAAGGCATAGGAAATGAAATAAGTCTATCAGATATTCCAAGACAGATATTGATTTTACTCTCGTTGATGATCTAACCCTCTCAGGGGTGGCAGAAATGGCAGACAAAACCTTAGTCGGGAAAGCCTATGGTCGTCAATTTAGTGAGAAGACGCTAAAAGCTTGGGCGATGGAAAATTGGGATGCAATCTACAACCCTCCTCCCAAAATCAGTCGCTTGTCCAAAGGATGATTCATGCTTATATTTTCAGAAAAATCTCAGGCTTCAATGGTTCTTCAAAAAATTTGGTTCATCGACTCTTATCCAATCCTTTTGAATCTTTGGAACCCTACCTTCGATGCCGCAAGTGAAGTATTGGACTCCATACCCATCTAGGTAAGGGTACCGAGACTTCCTCCTCATTTGTGGAATGAGAAATTCTTTCAAGTTATTGGGAATCATTTAGGGGAATTTGTAGTTGCAGATATGGGGTTCATAGATTTTGGGGAGATTTCGATAGCAAGGATTCTAGTGTTATTAAACATCAGAGAAGGGCTAAAGGAATTTCTAAATTTTACAGACTTGGGAAGGACTAGAGTCCAAATCCTAGATTATGAAAGAGTTATTTTCCATTGCAGGAGGTGTCATGAGTATGGACACACTATAAAGGATTGTAAATCCACTATGAATGAGCGTATAAATACTCAGTCAAAGTCATAAAATAGAGTGGGCAAAGGGCTTCTGGCCTCTTTGGGTGCCAGTACTCCCTCTTCGGGGTCATCCATAAAGGGAGTTACTCCAAGTGATTAAGTAGTGTCACGGATAGTGGAAGTGGAGGCACAGAGTACACAATAAGGTGACTCTTTGGTGTTAGTCCCAACTGGGAGAGGTGTGCCAGCACCAGAAGCCTATTTAGAGGCCTTTCCTCATTTTTTGATCAATAACCTGTTGGGTATGCATCTTATTATTCCTCGCTCAGTAAATGGTTTATTTAAAGATTTCAATTTTACTTGTTTGGACAGAGGTCGTTCACCCCAATTACTTCCCTCCACAATCCTTTCGGATTTAATCACTTCCCTCAAGGCCTCAGCTTTTCCTACCTAGCCACAGCCCAACACTTCCTTTAACCCGAGCTCCCCGCCTGGTCCCCCAATTTCTCAGCCACCTGAGGATTCTTCTTCCAAGGAGTCTTAGGAATCAATCATTCATTATCAACTCCACAACAAAAATGTCTCTATTCCCAACTCAGATCACAAAGGATTGGGTCCAAATCTCGAGATTCAGAAACCAAAAAAGGGATGAGGTAGAAACTCCCACCTCTTCAAGGCACAATCCAGAGCTCTGGTCGGCATTGTTTCTAGTAGGAAAAATTCAATTTTTGGGGTGCTTAGAGAAGCAAGAACCCCGGTAGGGATTCCCACATGAAACTCCTCACTTTCAATTGCAAGGGTTTAGCGAGTTCCCCTAAAACAATTTTTACTAAAGAGGTTGTCTCTGGTAAACCAACCAAATTTTTTTCTTTTACAAGAAACACTAGCAAACGAAGAGATGGATACTAAGATTATTTCTTCCCTCTTACCAGGCTGGTCTTTTGTGGGTCTAGATGCCAGAGGTAGATTGGGAGGTTTAGTCATTATATGGATAGATCGAAGCACCAAACTTTTAAACTCTTGGGATTTCGACTCATTCTTAGGGGGAGATTTTCTGGTGGAAGGGATTGGGAAGGAGATCAGAATAGTAAATGTATATGGGCCTCATAAAGAATGGAGCACCTTTTGGGTTAACTTTCTTAGTAAATATCTTTTGAAGAATGATCTACTAATCATGGGGGGATATCTTAACTTCTCCTTGGGGGAAGCTAAAATTTGGAGCCCCTCAGCCCTCCCAAAAAAACAGGCAGGCTTCTTCATCCATCTCCTAGTCTCTAATGGAGTTATTTATATAGCCCTCGTAAAATTGTTACCCACTTGGAGGAATATGAGGGTAGGGGAGGCTCGTATTGCAAAAAGGTTGGATCATTTTTTGATCTCTGAACCTTTAGCATTGCTTCCTTTTCGATTTTGACAATGGATTGGTAGTGTAGGTGAATCAAATCATTCACCATTTTGGTTTGAAATGGAAGGAGGCCCACAAAATCCATCACTCCGACAGGTATTCAATTTGCATCAAATCTCAAAAGATTAAAAAATATGGCTATCCCTTGGGCAAAAGAAACACATAAAGTAGAGGAACAAGAGATTCAAAGCATTGAGGAATAGCTAAGGCACATACAAGAATATTTGGAGGCAAGATTCATGACAGATTCATCCCACGACAATTTAAAAAGACTAGAAGCTAGGCGTAGATTACTGTTGGTGGAACAAGAGAAATCATGGAGGCTAAAAAGTAGAGCTATATGGTTAGAAAACGGAGATGAAAATACAAAAAAAAATCAAGAATATGAAAAAGGGGGGAAAGATGAAAAAACCATATGGAGTTTAAAGGACCAGGAGGGAAGATGCATTACTTCATTTGAAGGTCTAGCAAAGATGGGCAAAAACCACTTTCAGTCTTTATTCAAAGCGGACAAGAATGTAAATATCACAGAAATCATAAAGGTGGCCTTAAATCTCGCAAGATTTGTGAATGAACAGGGGAATCAAGATTTATTTTTCGAAGTCACGGAAGAGGAGGTAAAATAAACTCTCCAAAGTTTCCAGAAGGACAAAAGACCTGGCCCAGATGGATGGAGAATAGAATTCTTTAGGGAGGTTTTTTATTTGATTGGAACATATCTTTTAAAAGTTATTGAGGAATCTTGTATCAATGGTAGAATCCATGGACCCTTCAATACTACTTTTATCGCCCTCATTCCTAAGGTAAATGATCCGCGTACTTTTGGTGACTTCATGCGAATATCATTGTGTAATTGTATCTACAAAACTATTTCCAAAATCATAGCTCGTCGACTAAAGACTTTTCTATTGGAGGTTATTCCCATGGAACAATTTGGGTTTTTAGAAGGGCGACATATACATGAGGCAATAGGGGTAGCACAAGAAGGCCTACATAGTCTAAATACTGCAAGAACAAAAGGAGAAATACTAAATATTGATCTTTCAAAATCTTATGATAGAGTAAACTGGGCATACATCCATCTTCTTCTTACCCACCTCGGATTTAAAGTTCCATTTATAAAATGGGTGATGGCATGCATTTCCTCAGTCTCCTTTGCATTTCTTATCAATGGGGCAGCCTCCCCATTTTTCATATCAGAAAGGGGTCTACGACAAGGTTGTCCTTTGTCCCCACTACTCTTCCTTCTGGTGGCTAAAGGACAGAGTAAAGCTATAGATTCAGCAGCCAGGGCAAGGAATTTTCAAGGAATACTAGTTGCACCTGGGATGAGGATCACTCATCTCTTATTTGTGGATGATGTTTTTATTTTTTGTAATGAGAGAATTGGAGATGCAGAAACACTGGATGACATTCTATTGTTGTTCCGACTAGCCACATGGATGATAATAAATGAACAAAAATCAACCATTTCTACCTATGAAATGAATGAAGATGAAATGGCAGTATATCAGATACTTTTTCCCTTCATTATTTAGGATATCTCAAAAGGATTAAAATATTTGGGTTTTCAATTAAAACCGAACAGTTACAGGAAAGAAGATTGGAAATGGTTGATAACTAAATTAGAGAAAAGATTAATGGATGGATATTTATATGGTTATTTAGAGTAGGTAGGCTCACTCTGACCAAATTTGTTTTGGAAGACATACTAGTTTATTGGATGTCGCTAGCATGGATCCCAAAAGGAGTGCTAGAAAAAATCAGAAGGATTTGTGCACATTTCATTTGGTCTGGGACCGGAGATAAGTATACTCATCCATGGGCTAAATGGTAAAATATAGCAATGCCAAAAGCATTGGGAGGTTGGGGGATCAAAAACATCTTCTTGTTCTCTAAGGCCCTTGCAGCAAAAGCTTGTTGGAGGTTCATTTCAACATCCAGTCTGTGGTTTCTTGTAGTCTCACAAAAATATATTTCCTCAGCCTCAATTGAAGATTGGATTAGAAACCCAAACAAATCTACAACAAATGGTTTGATTATTTGGAAAGCGATGATCTCCTCTTTCCCAATGGTTGGGGATATTCTAGCATGGAGGGTGCGTAAAGGAAATCATCTTCGAATTGGATTTGATCCTTGGTCAGGGTGTGGGAACTCTCATATTCGTTCGAAAGAACTAATTGACCAGCTTCACAGGCAAGGTATCTTCTTCCTCTCTCAGCTAGTTGATCCTCTTTCAACAAATTTATGGAATCAAGGATGGAAAAATTATACTTTTCTTGGACTAAACGAGATACATGTAGATCTGATGAGAAACCACATTATAGCACTTATAAGAGGACACAGTAAACTCACAGGCAGGGAAGATGAATTAGTATGGAAAAAATATCCCATAGGCTACTATACTCCAAAATCAAGTTACATAGCTCTGAATATAGACCCATTACAACAAAATCCCAAATGGTGGTGGAAGGGCCTTTGGAAGATGAAATGCCCTCAAAAAGCCAAAATATTTATGTGGGAAGCCTTGAACAATTGGTTTCCAACTTCTGAAGTTTTGATTAAGTGTCAAATAGAAGGTCTAGGGAGATGTGCTCTTTGTAAAAATGCAAATGAATCCACCTTCCATATTCTCATCACATGTCCTTTCACCATGAAAGTATGGTAAAAAATGTCCAATAGTCTCAGACATAATTGCATATGGATTGGATATTCTCTTGAGCTGGCTTGGAAGAACTGGACAGATGGTCCAAGAAATAAGGATATTAAATATATCCCTCTCCTTTTAAGCTGGGGAATCTTGCTAGAAAGGAACGCAGGAATTTTCAAGGGAAAATCTTCAATCCCATAAGTAATCGTAGCACAAAGTATTTCAATCCTTTCTCATTTCCCCCAGTCCAAAGATACACCAGCGATACGGGTAAGGCAACAAGAGGTTATAGACTCATCAAAACCTTGGGCGTTTTTCGATGGAGCCTCTTAGAAATCTATTTGTGGAGGATGAGGAGCTCTACATATATCAAACAACAATAGTTTTCATCTAAAAATGGGATTGGGAATGGGGAAAAACAACTACGTTGAACTCATGGAACTGAATCTCCTACTTCTTTTCACCAGAGAAAAAGGAATACAACAAATTCAAATTTTTGGGGACTCTATGAATGTTATTAATTGGACAAGAAAACATCAAACCTGTCATAGTATTTTTCTTTTCCCTATTATAAAGGAAATATTTAGACTATTGAAAACTTTTGATATTGTGGTTATATCTCATGTATACAGGGATAGGAACTTGGTAGCAGATTCATTGTCCAAAGAGGGATTGCAGCTCTCGCGGGGACAATGGCACATCACTGAAACAAAAGGGGAAGAGACAAATGCCTTTTATCACAGGCCCTTTATAGACGATCAAGGCCACTTGCAGGATTGAAGATGTTTTGACAGATAAAAATCCTCTCGAAAGAATTTTTGACCAAGCGCTTCCTCTCAATATTCTAGCCTCTTCGGGGATACTTTTTTTTTCCTGCACAAGCACTATGTATATAAATATTATGGTTCAACAACACTACTATGGTTGGACCTTTTGAACAAATATCAGATATCAACAGAGGGTCGACAGTAACCACAAAAGTGGTGGTCTTTACTTGTATATATAGCACTCATATTATGATGATAATATTTGTACACCTTGTTCTGGGTGAGATTTTGTAAGTTGCAATGGTAGTCATGGAAAAGCGGGATTTAAACAACCAAGTAGTTTCCCAATCTCTTACACACTCTTTTTTGGTTTATTGTGCTCCATAAGCACCTACAAAATGTAATTTTGTCTCTTTCAAGGAATAAAATTTCTCTTTTTTCTGTGGAAAAAAAAAATGAAGGAAAAATGTGCCACACGGTCTGTGGGGTAACAATGGATAGGTCTCAAGTTGTTTTTTCAATTCAACATAATAGGAGTATGTGTGTTCTTATGAGCACACATGGTCAAGAATGTGCATGTCGACTTGGTGTTGAGTTGGAATCCTACGTGATGATTCAGAAAACGTTGAGGCTACAAGATTACAAACATGTGTGCATTTCTAAGAACATGAGTGTGTTCATTTGTGGCATTCTTCCGTACCCCATTCCCATGTTTTCAACCATCAAATTTTTGCGACCACCCATACATACATACATGGTTGATATATATATATATATATATATAAAAGAAAGCTTATTAAAAAATTAATACAATCATGATAAAAATTATGAACCAATTAAAACTCAACAATTCATGCAAAATCAAACACTCATTTTAACATAATAAAATGTATAATCAAGAATATAAATGACATGAAAAAAAATAAAAAATGGAATATATAAATAATATAATGTAAGAAAAAATGTTTCTTGTATTTTTTAATATCATAATAATTAACAAAATTTTAAAATAAAAAGAAAAGGAGATATGAAAAATAATTATCCCTAATCATTCACATTATGTGTCTTGTAATCTCACACTTGATTGACTTGACTTAACTTCCTACCACGTTGTCTGCCAACCCTTCCATTGTTACCGGCCAGTCATGTCATTGTCATTGGCCAATCATGCCATTGTCAGTTGCAAATCCTGCCATGTTTGTGCCTTGGCCGACCTGCCCTTCCTGACTTGACTAACCTGGCTTACCCGCCTGACTTGACTGACCTGACTGACCTGTTTCCTTTGAGCCCGAAACCTAACTAATAATTTTATATGTAGAAATGTATGGATAAAAGGCCCAATTTTCCATCTTAATTGAGTCATAATGATCTCTGCCTATTATAATTTTTCTAATTATCTATTTTCATTTTGTATTCAACTCTTTTCAAACTTATTCATCATCCTTCTTTTCCACTTACCCTATTTTCCAAATCCTCAAAAATTCTCTATTACTTTCACCCTCCAAATTCCTTCTACATTTCCAATTCATTTCTTTCCCTATACCATTGACAATATATATTGTGCTATTTTTATAATTGACAATATATATTATGCTACTTTATAATGAAATATTATTATCTATATTATTTAAAATATATATATATATATATATATATATATATATATATATATATATATATATATATATATATATATATATATATATATATATATATATATAATAATAATAATAATAATCATTCACTAACCCTTTCGATATTTTGAAATACCAAGAATTGAATGTAAAGTTCTAAACCTTAGATTTAAAAGTTCTAAAGTTCTAGGATTTTAATGGATTTCTCTTCTTGAAAATGATAAGTTGTGCTCTCCATTTTTATAAAGATAAACAAACGCTCACCAAACAATACTAATGGTGAAAGTTGTTGCTCAATAATGTAGGAGACATGATTTATGGATTGTATAGTTTTATAATGATAAACAAATATTCATCAATCAATAATAATACTATTGTGGGAGTTCGTTATGTTGCAATATACTAACATATATATCATCAATAACGTGTGTACACCGTGATTTTCCTCCTATACTTAGGAAATAAATATTGTTTCCATATATAAATATATGGTATATTATTTGTATAATATATTGTAATAATAATATATATACAACATGATTTTTGGATTATATTTAGAAAATAAATATTATTTACATATATTAGTATATTATTTGTAAGTATAAATATTTAATATTTAAATAATTATGCAATTTCTTAAGTTATATTGTTTCAAAATACATATATTTTAGAATAGAATCTTCATAATAAATTTAAAGGATAACCATAATTGTATAATATTCTTTTTTAATATATATATATATTTATAATAAGTTTATAGCATCAGCATAATCTTGTAATAGTGTTATTTAGAATAGAATCTTCATAATAAGCATAATCTTGTAATAGTGTTATTTAGAATAGAATCTACATGATGAATTTATTGTATAAGTGTAATCTTGTAATAGTATTCTTTATTTATATTATTAGTTTGAGTAGGTAAGAGGTCTTTATTTATATTATTAATAGTATTCTTCATTTATATCATTAGTTTGAGTAGGTAAGCGGTCTTCATTTATATTATTAGGGTGAGTAGGTAAGGGATATAGTGATTAATTTGATTTTATATTTTTACTAGTTTAAATGAATTTGTAATTTTCTAAAAAGGTTTTTAAAAATATTTATTAAACTTTATTTTCTTCAAATCTTTTATTGGCCAAATCATCTTATCGAAATATTTTGATCGGACTTAATTAGTTTTGGTGGAAGGTGAATTATTTTGACTCGTTAAAGTTAAAAATTATTTTAAAAAACATTTTTTTCACTAGTTAGTTTGGAGGCTTTGCACTCTTTAACACTGCACACCCTCTTGGAGGCTCTGAAATTGCACACCCTCTAACGTTACGCATTCAGGACACTGTAAATTAGATCATATCATCCATTGGTGTTGAGTTTCCATAACCCTTCACTTGGTAATATGCATGCACCCTCCACTTCAATCAAGTCTTCCCACTCGAATTCCCTCCCTCACCTAATGCATGTGTCGATTCTAGCCTGATTCTGATTGGTCACAATGAAATTTTTTCAATACAAATTAAAGGAACCAACAACCAGAAACATAATCATCAAGGAGTCAATAAGTAGAGTATTGAGGGGAAGAAGTCACCCTAACAATACTACCATTTCTTTGTACTTCATTGAATTATTATACAAGTTGTAAGTGCTCTATCATCTATATTTTCATTCACTTCTCAAATATATACAAGCTCTAAAAGAATAGTTATACTAACAATCATAGTGAAAATTTAATTACACATAATTATAAATGTACACATATTGATGATAATGTCTTTGTCATTCAAGAACCGGGCCCCAAATTCATATCAAGAATAGAATTGGGCATGTAATAATAAACCAAAAGAAGCTCCTTTCCTTCAAATGACTATCCCTTAAGCAACACCACGGTCTTGATCCATCATTAGGAAAAACCACCTTGTAAACCCTTTAGTATAAAAAATGGAAGGTGATTATGAAAGCTAGGAAAATATTTTTTATTGCAGAAGAATACTTGTGCTTCCTTGAAGAAGTTCTCAACACATCTAAAACACCATATAGTTGTTGATATTGCAAATTATGTTGGATCCAAGTATGAAGGGCATGCCAATGCTTCAAATTATTTGCATTAATAACTATTTTAAGGCACTCACTAGGCTGCATTTCAAATTGTTAGCAATTCAATGTTAAAATTGTTTCATTCTCTATTAACTTCAAAATTATTATTATACAATTTCCTCATACTTAGAACATAATACTAATACATGTCAAATTATTGCTAATTATTGCAATGTACAATTAAAAGACTAAAAAAATGTGATAACAAGTTCATAATGAGTATATCATGTTCCTTAGCATTCATCTCACAAAAATGTAATATACATGGCAGCTATACATATTTTTTTAACTTCTTCATTATTTGTTTCTTGATACATATTTTCACCCCTACCCACATAGCCATATCAAACTCTAGTTCAATCCTACATATAAACAATAACACAAACCCAATATACCAAAAATATGTAAACATGTAAGTATAATAAAATTAATTAAATTAATCCCAAAGTTAGATTCTATCAACCCAATATTAAATGCATAATTTATCTTCAATTCCATAACAAGTGAACTCTTAAAGAGTGCAACTTAAAAATTCAATGCAATGCCTTTAACCATGACTTTATGTCAAAAGAGTTATGCTTGTATATAGATTCTAAATCCTTTTTACTTATGACATTTTGTGAAACACACGTTGAGGTGCCCTAAACCATGGAAATGCACATGGCAGACAATTCCAAAACAAATAGCCTTAGTTATCTAAATGATACAAACGTCTTGGGTTATAAAAGTTATAGAAGCCCATCCTCGAATATGTTAGTGTTGAAGTCACTAATGTTAAAGTGATCAGTATATTTATAACTCAATTGAAAGGTTAGATGCTTACACTCTGACCATCTTCATTTTTATCATTATTTTTTTTATATTTTATGACATTTTTACTTTAGTAAATGTTTTATTATTGAAAAAAAAAATCATATGTTCGAGATAACGTGGTTGGTAGAAAGAATGTCATGATATCCACTTCCTTTATCGACCTTCCCAATGGTGTTTGATATTAATTATATATTTAAAATTATTTTGTTGGTTGAAAAAATTAAATATATTTATTAAGATTTAGTGTAGTTTTCAAAAATGATCTTAAATATTAATTATTATTTCAAATTTTTTATTTAAAATTAAAAAAAAAATTATATTAATATTTTGAAATTTAAAACTTTGTTATACATTTAAAAGAGTTATGAATTTGTTATGAAAAAATATTTTGTAACAATAATTATATACAGTGTATAAAGTTATATTTTATAATAATGATTATATTCTTATTGTAATAAAGAGTACTCATAAAATTGATAATTGATATGTAATAAAATTAATAATTGATATGTAATGAGTAAATTGATAATTAATAATAACGTCGACTTATGTGTGCACGGGTCACAATATCATTCAACTGCTCTACACCACGATGACTTTTAAATTGAAGGACATGGGAATGGGCTTTGATCGACTTACGTGTGCACGGGTCACGATATCATTTAACATAATATCTCTGGGTGCAACCACACATTCAACCACTGCCTCAAGGTACCCTCATGGCTTCAGGTTAAGCCCTCATGGGAATTGAACCTTTCCCAACAGTGAAAAACACATACATTTCCACCATTGGATCCAACCCCTTTGAACTTATTTGAGAAATTTTTGATAACTAGTAATTCACAAATTAACAATCAATTTCCACAACAGTATGCAAATTTATTACTTAGAAAGGGACGTTACCAATTAGATAATTGGATACTTTTTTTGACTGGTTAATTTTTATATGGAGATTAAATTGATATAGGCACTAATTTCTATTTTAATTATATTTTAAAAATAATGCCAATAAAATTTAATCAATTTATTTCTTTAAAATTTAATAATAATTCAATATTTTGAGAAATTTTGATAAACAATAGTTTATTGATATAATTGAGAATTAATAAAGATAAAGCTAATAACGATAGTTCTTGGAATTATTTTTTGATTTCTTTTTAATAAATAATAGTTCAAAAACTATTAATGATTTTTCACAACCCCCGGATGGGGTGACAAATCAAGGCCCTCATGCCTTTGCCACTTAACAAGGGAGAGGCTCGACAATTGTCCCACTGACCTTCTCATGGGTCATGGATCATGGGATGGTACAGGCTAAGACGAACAAGTTCAATGCATAGTCTATGAGATTGATGTGAGCTTAATGGTGATCATGAAGGAAGGTGGAAGGTTTTTTCATCATTTAAGCACTTTCTTGCTACACATGGTAAGTACTCAATTTTTATGGTTATCAGGTAAGCTTGTGTTCATTAGGCATACATGGAAGATTATTGTCATAGGTGGGAAAAATGTTCTTAAGCCTGGATACAAGGAAAGGTCATTTAATTCTGTCAGGAGCGCAAACTTGGGACCCTTTTGGGATAGACTAGTTACTTGGCCAAGGTCAGATGTCCCTTTGCTGATATAGGTTGGGTTTGTGTTGGCATCTGCTTGACCCTTCTATCGAGTGGTATTTCCTGGCACAGTGTGTTTCCTACTGGGTGGGTTTTCCTTACACCCAGATTTAGTTTCTTGGTTTGAGGGAAACATCCAGTTCTCTCTGGATTCTCCTCACTCCTTTTGTCCCCTCGCCTAGAATTGTTGGGTAGGAACCCCTCCTCTATTTTGTCTCTATTTTTTAACATGGTTGCTTCAAGTGGTCTCCATCCTGATTCACCTGTCTCTCCCTCTATGTTTTTCCTCATCCCTAATTCTCGTATGTCTGTAAAAACATCCAAATATTTTCTAGAATCAAGTGCACATGGTGCCAAAAGGAGAGGCACTCCCAAGCCTCCTCCCTCGAGGAGGGAATCTGATTGTTCCCAAGGCACAGGCTTAGAAAAGGCCACTAAGTAGGATATAATATCTTTCATATGAGCACCCCATCAAAAATGCAACAAAAGATCAATATGTATGTGAATGAGGCCAAGGAAATGCATTGATAGACCTCAAAACACCAAGTTAAGAATAAATTTCATGATTGGGTTTCTAACATGAGGTTTTCCATGGTAAAGTGTTTAGAGACATGGAGTTTTATTGGATGGCCAAAACCATCATCGCTCTATCAATGAAGGATACAAATGTCAATCAAGTCAAGCAGGATGAAATGGTGGACAAGCTCGGATGACTGGAAGATAAATTCATCATTCTATGTAGAGTTGCATTTGGAATCGACTTCAAAGTCAAGGATTGGGACCCTAAAGATGAGAAGGAATGTGTCAAAGGTAGGAGGAACCCTGAATTCCCCAAGCACTAGATCCAACCTAGTTGTTTTGAGGAAGAGATGGATATTGATACCAAAGGCAATGCCAAGGTGCATAAGACCTCTAGCCATGTGAGCCTAGCCTAGCCACCTCTCAGTTAAACTTAATGGATGTTGTTGTTTTCAAGTTCTTGTTTGTCTTTTTATATTTTCAATATATAAACAATATGCATATGGTCATTAGGCATTTGCACGCTTATAAAGACTCTCTTAGAAATCTAGCTACTAAAGCTTAATAATTGTGCTTAATTATTTTCTGAAATTGATTTTCATTTTGATAAACATCATATAATTTTGAATGTTACAATTTTTTCTAAATAAACTAATTTAAAAAAAAAAAAAAAAAATCATAACACATATATATTCATAACTTGAAGAGTTTCCATAAAATTAATTAATTAATTAATTAATTAATTAATTAATTAATTAATTCAAAATATAATATCGACCCAATACTTATTAAGGTATGATTAAGTAAGGACTATCCACTACGTATCTTATCCTATAGTTCTCACTTATAAAAAAATATTAANAAAAAAAAAAAAAAAAATCATAACACATATATATTCATAACTTGAAGAGTTTCCATAAAATTAATTAATTAATTAATTAATTAATTAATTAATTAATTCAAAATATAATATCGACCCAATACTTATTAAGGTATGATTAAGTAAGGACTATCCACTACGTATCTTATCCTATAGTTCTCACTTATAAAAAAATATTAAAAAATAATAATTATAATTTTTTTTTTAATTATTATATATAATACTCAATTAAATTTTACATTATATTATTAATTTTATAAATTTATTATTAATTATATAAAAAAATGATTATTCTTTTTTATCTTAATTTATAATTTAATTAATATCATTAAAGAAATTTTATGTTTTTTAACTAAAAATGTTATATGCATTTATTTATTTATTTAAACATTACATTTATTTATTTATTTAAACATTATGAACAATGATACACAATGATAGTTTATTTCTAACCAAAGTTTTTATTGAATATGTGAAGTCATATAGAAGAATTCTCTTGTCTTAGTATAAGCGTAGACTTGTTCTCTCGCTTATAAAATATATATATATATATATAAATAAATAAGTAATTATGAAAATGCTCCTTAAAAGAGGTTTATTTTATGGTATATAATATGCTAATTTTATATTATATTATTATTTTTTTTATTTTTTATTAATTTTATAAATGTATTATTAATTGCATAAAAATAATAATAATTTTTTCTTTAACTAAATTTATAATTTAATTAATATTAAAAAATATTAACTTTAAAAATATAATATAATATATTATATATTTAAACATTAAAAATAATATAAATATAATATAATGTATTATATATTTAAACATTATGAATAATAATCAAACAAATTAATCATCATAGATTATTTCTAATCAAAGTTTTTATGTAATATATGAAGTCATATAGAAGAATTATCTTATCTTAGTATAAGGGTAGACTTGTTCTCTTTAATATGATGTATGATCCATTAAATTAAATATATCATATATGTATGATCCATTAAATTAAATATATCATATATTATTGTAGCATGTTTGATTATTTTTATTTTTTTCTCTATATAATTACAAAAATTTAATTAATGATATGTAATCTATAAATTATCATGTAACAAGTTATATCTTAGTAATTTATACAAAATTAAATATTTATTATTATATGTTGGTATAGAACATTCATTTTATTACGTTTCGGTTTATCATATAGAATTTAGATTATGAAAATGTGAATATTGGATCTAAAAGTGTGAAAAAGAGATTCCTAAAGTATCTGAAAGTGTGAACTTTGGTTCTAAAATTGTTAATTTTAATTTCAAAAGTCTCAACTTCAACTCCAAAATTGTGAATTCAATTCCAAAAATGTTAATATCAAATTACATCAATGTATTAGGATTATAATATTATGAATTTGTATTCTAATGTATATATATCAAATACCATGATGTCATGGAAGCATACTTGAGGGAAAATGTTCACACTATTTAGGATCTCTATGTTGGAACTATATATAGCAAGTTCAAAGATGAATTCTCTCCAAAGGATCATGTTGTTGAAGGGAAAATTCCCATAGTGTTAGAGCAAGATTTGCCTCACCCCATGCAATCTTGCATAGGAGGCCTTTTTCCATTTCCCTATGCAGACTTGAAATCCCTTTTTGCAAATCCCAGAGATAAAATATAATTTTTTCCATATATACGCACCTTGACTACTATACAGCATGTGTATACGCAGGTTGAACCACTACAGCCCACGTACATCAGGAAATGTGCCCAAAATTGAAAAATGGTGTCGGGTTTCCATGTCACGTCACGAGATCAATGATTCTTGGCCTTCCATATACTGGAAATGTTCCAACTCGACCCTTCAGTTCCACTTTAAGGCTATAAATGGGCCAAATCCAAGCTATGGAAAAGAGGAGAAAGAATTCAACTTTGAGAGCAAAGTTACTCTGGAGGAATTATTCACTTCACATTGAGTCTGCATCCCTTTATCCTTTAAGTCTGAACACAGTGTTCAACCCCCAAGCTCTTCCCTTACTGATTGAGGACTTCATTTTCTCTCTTATATGAGCTTGCCTTTGGTGGAGGATTGAAGTGGTGGAGGCCCAGTTGGAAGGAACTTAGTTTCTCAGTTCCGAACCGTTCCGACATGAAAGTATGTAACTTATTCACTTTTGTTGATTATATATTAATAGAAATATTATTTTCTCGTCCAATCAATATCTTGCAAATATTTGAATTATTATTCCATGGGCATATTTGTTATGAATGTTGATGGGTTATGCTATTGAATGTGCTAAAATTATATATTATCACCATATGTTTGCATTGCTTGGTTGTTGAGGACTAGTTGCAAGTGTATTGCTTTGGGTCAAGTGCTCAACGGTGGACTTCATTGAACGTCCAGACGATGTAGGCCTTTTATCTTGTCTTGCTAGCATATTTGTCTATATAGCATACTTGAGAATAGAGTTGATTTCTACAGTCATTTCTGTCTTTTGTGGTTTACCCCTAGCCATAGAGAGATTTTCCTCGTAACAAAATTGGCGACCATACTAGGGATTGAATCTTATTTTGGGGGGTTTGGAGTGTTTTTCTCCTTAGATTGCTCTCGTTCATATTGAGTTTCTTGCCGTATGATTGCTTGACAACCTCTGTTCACTATGGGTCTGAGTCTTTCAATCTTCTCCTTAGCCTAGCTGTGTTTTGACACATATACGCGGGTTTTTCCTTGGCAGTCGCGTACATACGCGGTCTATCCTCCTGAAAGTTGTGTACATATGCGCTTTTCCCTTGAACAGTCGCGTACATCAACCTTTGTTTCTTGTTTGCTAGGTTTGGTGGTTTTTGGGTAGGTTTTGATGATTTTTGAGTCTTCTTAGGTCTTTGTAGTGACTATTAAGTGTTCGTGGAATGACAAGAAACCTGTCTTTGGTTGAATTTTTGGGTGGTGCCTTTCTCATCATATTTTCATTTTGATTGTCCTTGCACCTTGGGCTAGGTGTTTTTCTCCTTGATATCCTACTTGGGTTGTCTTTGTCTATACACAGTAGAGTCTTTATATCAAGTTGTTATTCAGTCCTTGCATTTTCATTTTTCTTATATTGAAAATACAAAAATATTAGGCATTTTATATTGGTTGGCATTTTGATCTCTTGACTCTTTGTCATTTATCTTAGCGCATGTAAAGAAAGATTGCATTTTTATTTAGAATTGCATAATTGAATTGAAAATTGCATCTTTAGGAAGTGTATCATTTATTGGAAATTGAAGTTAGGACTTTGCATTGTATTCATATTTGTTTATTTTACTTGTTGAATCATAACATCACTAGTTTCACAACTGCACCTTTTGAGTAAGCAAGGCCATTAAAATTAACGCTATAATTTAAAATTGATTAGTAACGATTTTATTTTCTAGGGTGCACAAACTAGCTAAGGATTTAGTGCATTGGAACAGGATTTTGTGAGTAAACTTCTCCAAGGATATTAAATCAACATATGTGTCTAACTAAGGGAGTGGACAAATCCATTGTATAATCGGTAATATCAGAAGGCTCCGCTTACACCGAAGTTAAGCATGATGTCGCATGAGGTCGGTTGAAGGGATATCCCCCTGATACCTTCTTAGCGTTAGATATATTTCTGGGGATCTATTTGTATATGGAGATCTTGTGAGTGCCCTTACCTGCATGAGAGGCAGTATTTTCAAGGTTTCGAGCTTTTCTACCCTGCCCATATGGTGGACCTGACTTATGACTATTCGCATGTGCATCGATTATACCTTGGTTTCTTAGTTTCTTGACTTAGGTGCCACATAGGTTACTTGCGGGGGTTATTCTGCAAATATCTTGAGTCAGATAAGGGTTGGACAACACACAACCTTTATGGAGGATTACCTCCTCATGGGGGATCTGACTGTCTAGTTGTTAAGCCCACAAGGGCCCTTATAACTGATTTTGATACCTCTGATCTTTAGCAGGGAGTCTCAGGCCCCTCTTGGGAGAGGCATACCTACTTTAGGGAGGGCGGCCCCTTTCAACCACTTTATCCTGTTTGTGTGCATTTTGGTCGTTTGATTATTTTTGGTGCGCTCTTTGATTACTAGTTGGCTTTAGGATTTGTTTTAATATCTTGAATCTTAATTCATCATGGAGTCAGACCAGCTTCCCCGTCGGTCTCGCCGCTTGTTACAGTTACCACTACATTTTGAGTCTTTTCCTTCTAAAATGCATAGAGTTATTAAACATGGTACACACACCAACACTTATCAAACTTGTGATTCTACAAGGATGAGTACTAAACTGATTCATCAAGATACTGGGAGCCCCTTGACTCCCATACCTACTATAGTTAATGGCACCCCTTCAACTCCTACAACCACAATGGTTGTAGTGTCGGAGGCACCTATCATCATTGTTGTGCGTCCTATAGTGAATAATCAACCTATTGCCACGAACCCATTTGGGTCTCTTGGTCACTCGTCGGGCTATAATGTGTTATCACATGAGGTTGTCAAGGGTCGTATGTGATTATTGTTAATACCTATGTCTTTACCCTTGTCTCATCTCTCTCTCTCTCTCTCTCTCTCTCTCTCTCTCCACCAAGTTCTAGGATCTTTCCCTCTAACTGATAAAGTTATTTCCCCCTTTGTTGATGACCTAGTTTCCCTTGGTATCTTGCGTGACCAAGTCCTAGCCCAAAGCTCTTTTGTTTTTTTTTAAGAAGGACGAGCACTCATCATCATTTTGTCTCGAATTACTGGTCATTTGTTGCCTGAGCCCACAACAATTAATTCAATTCCTTGTTTACACAGGAAGTAGCCCTAGGCACAAGGCGCAACACTCAAAGAAGTCTATTGTGGGCTCGAAGCAAGAAAACAGGAAGGTTCAATTTTCAACAACGAAGATCCCAAGAGCGGTTCATATCAAGGGCTTTCATTATTTCGGAATGTCAAAGTTGCACGAGGTTTAAAGACCAGGTGGAATCCCCGGAGTTGCAGATCAAGAGCCACACATCCTTCCAGATCGGACGCTCACGATTTACTTTGGGAAATCATGCTTTGAGAGTTTTGGCTTCCTCACTCTCGATTTCCTCCAAAGTACTTTTTCCCGAAGTCACAGATCAAGTTCCATGTGTCCTTCCAGGTCGGACGGTCATGATTTACTTCGAAAATTTGAGCTTCGAGAGTTTCGGCTTCTCCCATCTTGATTTCATCCGGAGTGTTTTCTCTCGAAGTCCACTGATCATTTCTATGTGTCCTTCTTAATCTAACTGTGGTAGTTTGCTTCGGGACTTCAGGACTTCGGGCTTCGGGAGTTTCGAGACTTCCCCTCCCATTTTCCTCTAGAGTACTTTCCCCTAGAGTTGCAGATCAGGTGCCACGCGTCCTCTGGAACAGATGGTCAATATTTACTTCGGGAGTTCGGGCTTCGGGAGTTTCATCTTCCCCAGTCCTATTTTCCTCTGAAGTAGTTTCTCCCAGAGTCCACATATCTATGTCGTCTTTCCTCCTCATATCAACAATCGTGGTTCGTTTCCAAGATTCAACATTCATTTCGGTCTGCCATGTCACTATAGGCCCATATTAATCTGGTAGTTATAAAAGATCTACATGTTTTCCCCCCAAGCTCCAAGCACCAAAGACACTTGGCACCCATTAGTTCTGACGCGTGGCGCCTATCCGTTAGAGACACGTGGCATCCCTCTAGCACTGACACATGGCACTCATTTCAAGCATTTTTGGACTTGTCTTCAGCCTATTTTCTAGTGACACATGTCACCCCTCCGTACGCGATATGTCAGCATAGTGGCATCGGTCTACCCCATCAGTTGTGGGAGATTATCCTTCAGAAAGCGTTCTTGTTCAAGCGCCAGATTAGCACCATCTCCATGCGTGGTTTTAATGGATACTAGAATTGGTGGGCGGAGAAACTTTAGAGGTGGTGATAAATTTAACAGGTGTGCCCAGATCCCAGATCGCAACTAGACCAATGATCATGTTTCATTGCAGGGATGCAACATGCTTGAGTGATAAAATTATTGAGCGGTCCCGCAATTGAAACCATGGTATAATGGAAGAACTACGTGGAAGAAGGTGGTGAATTGCGGGCTCAAAAGTAGTGTGAATCCAAACCACTTATGACATCCCTGCAATCACATGCTTATATAGCGACAAATCTGAGAGTAGCACGTGGCTGCCCCCTACGCTTTAAGATCCCAAGGAGAGATCAATTAAGAAAAGAGGGACTAGTAGCTGATACCTCAGCTCGGTCCATAAATAGAAAGCATCGAGGGTCTGACCGTGGAGACAAAACTATCAACCTAAGGTACCCCTATGGATGGTTTTTCCTGCAAGCCCATGTTGATATGAGCATGCACAATTTAACAGAAGGATGCATAGACATAAAGCCTTGAATGGGTGGCCAGATCACACTCCTAGTAGTTGTGGACTGATATGAGTATAAATAGATCAGTTCAATATTTTGTTAAGTTCATCAACTGGTTGAGAAGAGCTCCCTACTATGTAATTTTTTATGCCAGTGTTGTTCTCTGGTTATGTATATGATTTGAGACTTTTGCATTAATAGAAGTCAGTTCCTTTCATCTTCTTGTGTAAAATGTGTTGAAACACTCGGGCATGGAGGATTCAGTTGAGGGTTGTAGTTGTATTGTAATGTAGGTTTGATTATAATGTTGTTGTGACCTATTCCAGTAATTTTTCTTTGTTATCTGATTTCCCCTTATGTTGAAATTCTCGGGCATGGAGGATCCAGTCGAGTTGTTGTAGTTTCATGGTAATGAAGGTTTGATTATTATGCAACTGTGATATATTTCAGTATCTGAAACTTGTGTTCAAGAGTGCTCTTGTGCCTGAGTTTTTCTTCACCAATTTGCTTGAAAGTCGGATGCTCATGGCAGACTTGTCCACATTTCTCACTAAGTCTTCCCTCTACTCACATTTAAACTCAAACCACTGACTGAAGTTAATGAGGACCTCATTTCTCTATGCATTTCTTGTCCAGTTTTTGTGTTAAAACATTCTTGTACTGAGTTTTATCCATTTGACCTCCATTCATAAAAACAACATCCACCAAAAATTTTGATGGGTACTGGGCTTATCCTCTTGCAATTTGAGGGTGACTCTTAGTGCTAACATAATTTTCAGTCCATCCTGATGGCCTCTAGTCCTTTTTCCTATGGTATGTTGAATTTCACTTCGCATTTTTCAAACTCCATCCCAATC
This sequence comes from Picea engelmannii, assembly GCA_009831015.1. Taxonomy (NCBI): domain Eukaryota; kingdom Viridiplantae; phylum Streptophyta; class Pinopsida; order Pinales; family Pinaceae; genus Picea; species Picea engelmannii. The sequence goes on along the minus strand of ML779641.1, from coordinate 708,952 downwards.
GATGGCCCTAATTCTAGCATTGGAATTGGGGGCACAACTCCTCCTTATACTCTGTTCTCATTTGGTGGCTCTCAGATCCATCAAATGAATCCTACCATGGGATGCATTCCTTCTTTTAACCCCGGGTCTAATCTTGTTTCTTTTGGGTGGAGTAACCAACCTGGTGGAGAAGCTTCTGCTCAAGTTTCGTCCTTTACGCTCACCTCCTCAGTGTCAATTTCGACCAACATGTTTGGCATGACGAATCCACCTTTATCCTCCATATTCAGACCTGGAGGAGGTCAGTTTCACACCTTGGGAAACCCCCAACCCGGAGCCACACCAATTTGGGGAAATTTTTATAACCCCCATCATAACATTCCTACTGGAACGTTGCCCAACCAACCTCTTATGAGTCAGCCTGGAGGATGGTCTTACAATCCAGTATAGGGCCATGGTGCTTACCAGAACCCTGGATGGGTTGTGATTCCCCAAACACAATATTTCCAAGGAGCTTGGGGCCAGATTCTGCAACCCTGTCTCCCTTTTATGGCCATGCTCAACCTGTCAGACTTGTCTAAGTTGATGAACGACCCTATGTGTCATGATCCTACATGCCCCCCCATTCCCACCAAGCTTCCTTCAGATATTCCAAAATTTGAAGGCAAGAATGGTGAGGATCCTGCTGATCACATTACCACCTTTCATTTATGGTGCTCTTTGAATTCCCTTAACGATGATTCCATTCGGTTAATATTGTTTCAACGCACCCTCATGGGAGTTGTCATGAAATGGTATATCGATCTACCTAGAGGGGCATACATGACCTTTAGTTAGATGGTTTTAGTCTTCCTTAACCACTTCCAATTGTCAGTTTGTTACAATGTTGTCCTAGAACTTTTTTCGACCTTACGCTAGGACAAATCCACTCATATCTCGGATCACATCTAGGAGTGGCGTAGATGGAAGAGGTTGATAAAGACCTACATTCCCCTGAAGTTCCTGTTAGAATGGTTCCTTAAGTCTTTACAGCCTCCTATTTCAAAGTATGTTGCTACATACGGGGTTACATATGAGGAAGAAGAAATCTTCAAATCCCAATAGTTATATCTTATATATGCTCAGTCTGGGATTTTATACGAGATTCTTTCGGACGCACCAAGGTAAAACTATGACCCTAGACAAAAGCCCGGACCTTATGCCGATGGCATTGTAGGATCCACCAATGTGAAATCCGCAGACTCGATGACAAGCCATTTGAAAGAGTTGTCTCTAAACTAGTCTGTAGGAGGGCCAACTTTGTCTGTGTCTTCCAATCCCACTCAATCGGTGGATGTACATTCCTTGTAATCGTCGACCGACCCAAATGGTAACCAGCAATCAGGCGAGAATAAGAAGAAAGGATGTAATAATAATCGTAAGGGTGGGAAGAATAATAATAAACCCAAGGACAATGGTAATAATGAGAGGATGAATAATAATGTTGGTGAGGGAAAGAAAGAAAGGCATAAGGTGAAATTTCCATGTAAGCTTTGTATAGATAATCATATTACTCATTTATGCCCCAAAATTGCGGAAGCTGCGAGGCTCTTATCTCTACCACTCGTTGTGCTAATGAATCCTTTTCCACATAACCAACACATGGCCTAAAGCTCCTCAAATGTCATAAATGTGGTCAGTGGGATTCAAAACCCACCAGCACAATACGGTGATCATTTGTGCATCAATATGGTCAATTCTCAAGTTAATGTAGCCACTCGGTCTCACGATTACAATTCCCTACAAACTGTTCCTAGTCTTGAATATCCTCCTCCTCCGGAGACACCCTTGCAGATCAAAAAACTAGAGACACTGCCTCGTATTCTGAAAGGATTACTCAAGCACTCTACCCACAATCCAAATGCTAGAGCTACCCAGAATTACTCTATTGTTGAGGACCTGGGTCAAACCCCTTGTGCGATGTCAACTCTAGAGGTACTCCAGACGTGTCCTTCACATAGGAATGCCTTGATATCTTCGTTAGGATATCTAGACCCCAGTGGCTCAAAAGTTATCAATTTTGACGTCACATATGTGAAGCCTCACTTTCCTTACCATGTGGCATTTCAATTCCACATGGGTTACTCAAAGTATACCATCAATTTTACAGTTGTTGATGAAGGCGTTGCAACATGTGTGATGTCCCTGATCTGTTGGAAATCTCTCGACTCTCCGACTCTCTCTGAGTCTCCGACCATGTTGACTGCTTTTGATGGTCGTTCCTTCTTCCCTCGCAGTATTCTTCCTACCTTTCTGATTCAGTTAGGTGGGAAGATAGTAGAGGTGGATGTCGAGGTGGTTGATGCACCCCTCGATTATAACTTGTTACTAGGATGCAATTGAAATTATGCTATGACTGACGTCGTATCGTCCATCTTCCACACTCTTTGTTTTCCTCATGATGGGAAGATCATGATGATCGACCAGTTGTCCTTTGCATATGCTAGCCCCAGTGCATCTGTTGGACCGTCGATCCCCGTGATAAAAAATTATTATCCGGTAACTGAGAATATCGGTGTTGGAATGTATTCATCCCTTATGGGTACCTTCGAATTCATGGCACCGATTCACCATGTTACGCCATGTCCAGTAGGCTCGTTTCTTCAGAGACATCTGTTCATTTCCGCACTTCCTATTTTAATGATCCTTGGACCCTACCTTCCTCGACTGTGCCTTATGAAGTTCAGTCGCATGCTAGAATGGCCATGCCACTATCGACGGTGGAGATAGCATATCAAGATGTTCTTGACTCTTACACCGATCATGATCCTATTACCTCGCAGAAGAACGAGGAGGATCCTGTTATTAAACCCGCATGGGCCACTTAGTCGTTTTGTTCAGTACATGACTACCTCAATGAGACTTTACCCTTGGATGAAGCTATAATCGAGGCCATGAATGGTTCTGACAAACCTTGGGATGATATGCATCATCGCTCTTATTTTCTCCCAGAGCTTGCCATAATCGAACAAGATGACTTTCGATCTACTCTAAGCAAGATAGTCGGTCACACCGTAGTTCCACTTGATATGGATGGAATTTATGTCGAAGGAAACATGGTGAGTATCTATCCTACCTTCACGATCCATATCTCTCTTACCCCTGGAAAGATTGAAAATGTACACATCGGTGCGGATTGTTCGCCAGAAGAAATCTTGATCTACACTGAGCTCTTCAAGGAATTTTGAGATGTATATGCTTGGTCATATGAAGAGATTCTAGGAATCGACCCTCGAATTGTCGAGCATCAAATTAAAACTTACACAGATGTGAATCTTGTTCGATAATGTCTTAGAGTTGTCAATCCCCAAAAGGCCCCTGCTATTAAGGCAGAGGTAGAGAAACTGCTTAATGTTGGATTTATCTACCTGGTTCCTTTGACTGAATGGGTATCCAATCTTGTTCTTATGAATAAGAGGCAAGGAATCATCCGTGTATGCATGGAATTTCGTGACCTGAACAAAGCTTGTTCTAAATACAACTTCCTGACACCTTTCATCGGTCAGATTCTAGACGAGTGTGCGGGAAGTGAATTTTTTTCTTTCATGGATGGATTTTCAAGGTATAACCAAATTCAAATTAAACCTGAGGATCAACACAAGATGACATTTATTTTTCCTTGGGGTACTTTTGCATACCGGAAGATGCCTTTCGGCCTTAAAAGCGCCAGATAAACCTTCCAACATGCTATGACCTTCACATTCCATGATCTTAAGAATATAGCTGAGGCTTATCTTGACAATCTTGCTTATCACTCTCGTAAGAGAGTGGATCACCCTAAGCACCTTCAACTAGTTTTTGAAAGATGTCGTCATTATAGAATCTGGTTAAACCCTCATAAATGCATATTTTGTGTTAGGTTTGGATGTCTTCTGAGATTTTTAGTCTCTAAGACCAAAATCATGGTAGATCTGTTAAAGGTTGAGGCAATACTTTGATTGCCTCCCCTGCGCACTATTCGACCACTTCAATCTTTACAGGGGAAAGATAAATTTTTACGTCGGTTTATAGTAAGCTATGCCAATATTACTAAGGGTTTCATGCATCGTTTGAAGAAGGACACCCCTTTTATCTGGGATGAGAGGGCCCAGGAATCCTTCGATTCTTTGAAGAAAGCCTTAGTATCAACGCCTCTACTAAAGTCTCCTAACTATAGTAGGGATTACTTGATTTATGTTGCCACGTCTGAAGAGACGATTGGTATGGTTTTGGTTCAGGAGGATGATGAGCTCTGCAAGCACGTCATCTACTATCTTAGTCGAAACTTAGTCAGTCCTAAGCTCAAATATTCTCACATTGAAAATCTTGCTTTGGTTGTCATTCATGGAGTCCAACTATTACACTATTACATATTGCTTTGCAAAGCTACAATGGTTGTTGATGTCAATCCATTTCAATATTTCCTTACCAGGTATATCATAGGGGGGAAATACAATAAATGGATTGTCATTTTACAAGAATTTGATCTCGATTTTGCTTTTGTGAAGTCCAAGAAATCACTAGTCTTTGCAGAGTTAATATTTGAATTCCCACGATTGGACGAGGATGTTATTCATGTTGATTCTTTTGTGGATGAACATATTTTCATTGTCTCGACGTCTGACCCCTGGTATGGAAACATTGTCCTCTATATTCAAAATTTGAAGTTCCCTCAGCATCTCTCATTAGATGATTGACGGCGTGTACGATACCAAGCTAAAAATTACATTAGCATTGGCAACACTCTTTATTGTCGAGGAATATACATTATCCTGCATCATTTTTTAACTCATGAAGAAGCCAAGTCAGTTCTAAATGATTTCCACAGTGGGGATTGTGGTGGTCATCTATCTGGGCTTGCGATAGCCCAGAAAATTTTGCGAGCCGATTATTTCTGGTCATCTATCTTTAAATATTACATTGAAGTGGTTAAGAAGTGTCACCCCTCCCAGGTTTTCTCTTGGAAAATGTGCTCGCATCCATCCCCTCTCCATCCAGTCATTATCATCGGTCCCTTCACCAAGTGGGGGGTGGACTTTGTGGATTGTAACCCAACTTTGGTTGGGGGCCATCAGCACATTATCGTGGTCGTAGACTAATTTACTAAGTGGGTCGATGCCATGCCTAGAGTTAAATTTGACGGGAAAATTGTCTCCTTCTTTATATTCAATCAAATTATCGCTAGGATCGGTATCCCAAGTGAGATTGTCACTGATCATGGCAGTCACTTTCAGAATGAAATGATGGAAGAGCTATCATCCAAGCTAGGGTTTAAGCATGGTCATTCTTCCCCTTACTACCCCCAGGAAAATGGACAGGTAGAGGCCATCAATAAGTCTCTCAAGACCATTTTGCAGAAAACTGCTATCCAGAATAAATCTGATTGGCATATTATGTTATATCCCACACTCTGGGCATACCGAACCTCACTCAAGACTGCCACGGGATTTTCTCCTTTCCAATTAGTACACGGTGTGGAGCCGATCTTACCTATTGAATGTGAAATCCCTTCTCTTAGATTGGTAGTCATGCTCCTCCCTGACACTTTCGATATTGAGCGATGCCTCGTACACCTATAGAGTCTTGACGAGCAGCGTCGAGATGCCTCTACGGCTATCGAAGCGAATAAAAGACGTGTCAAGGTCCAATATGATAAGTTTTTCTGTCCTCGGTTGTACGTTGAGGTTGACTTGGTCCTTTTATATGATCAAGCCAAAGAACCGTTGGGGGCAGGCAAGTTCAAACCCATGTGGCACGGTCCCTATACTGTGTGACATGTCTTAGAAAAAGGAGCCTATGATTTAGAATATTATCAAGGGAACATGTTGGTCGAGCCCAGGAATGGGATCTACTTGAAAATATATTACGCTTGAGCCCCAAGATTGGGTGTAACCCTTTGTATACTAATGTAATTTAGTGTATATATCTTTGCCCTTTATTTTTGTCTTCATCTTGATTATCGAGTTTTCCCTTGGTTGGCAGATTTCAACAGAGTCTTTGGTCTACCTAGGATTCGCAGACATAGCCAGTCGTCATACACATAACTTGTCTTCCACCGCTTGGGTGGTTTAGTCACCCGAGGGTCTACGGGTGTCTTCAAGTGGTGTATGCCTAGGGCCATCCATGAATAATGTGGCTGAATATAGCTGTGCTATTATAGAGATTTTGCGTGATGCCATTTCACATGGTATTCGCTCTTTGGAGGTTCACCTGGATTCCCAGTTAGTAGTATGTCAGTTGAACGGTAGTTACCGTGTGCGTGACCCTACATTACTTTGACAATTCCTATGGGTATGCATTTTAGAGAGACATTTTGATTTTATTACTTATCATCACATACCTAGGAGTTATAATTATGTATCTGATGCTTATGCTAATTTCATTTTAGATTGGTTATTGTCACATAACTAAAGCAAAGAAAACATTCTCATCAATGTACACATTTTAATATAAGTAAAGTCGAAGAACCATGTTTTATATATATTTCAAAAAATATGATTTTTATAGTACAAAATTGGGGCCAACACCCTTAATACACATATATAGCCAAAAGAGTCATGATAACAAACTATGGAATTTTTTAGACACCGAAAGAGTCGCACCCAAGCTCTGGGCACGCCAACCACCTACTGTTGCATGGCCTCCAGCAGATCTTCTACCTAAACCATTGGAATCCTATGTGTCAAACGAGACAGGTTGCCCTGCACGTTTTAAAGGACTCTCTTTGCTTCTCCTCCCACTACCTCATCTCCCTGGTGCCTCCAACGATGTCATGGAAGCCCGTCTGGTCATTGCGGAACTACATATTCGTCACATACGTATCTATTTAGTACTTAAACATCATCCAAAAATATTTTTGTTTTACTATACAAAAATACAAAAACAAATGAAATATTTAAAAACTTTGACATACCTATGTCCCTATAGGTGGTCCCTAGTGGTAATGGCACGTCAAGGTCCCCTCTAAAGTTGATCCATGCATAGGGGTAGTCATCCAGAGCAATGATCTGCCATCTCCACCAATAAAATAAATCATTGTTGTAGGGTGTGGGCACCCTACCTCCCCCATGTCGTCTCATCACCTTGGTTCACCGTGTCATGGCTGGATCGCGAGGTCCTTGAGGAATGATCTCAAATATAGGTCCCAAACCTGGAACCCGCTCAAAGAAAAATCTACACAAGATGGAAGAAAACTCGAAATTTCTCTTATCACCCTCTTTGCATTCTATCAACTGGCTCTTCATATTAGCTAGTAGTGAGGTGCACCAATTGTACACTGTGGGTCTCAAACACTCTATGGAGTAGAACATAAGCAGTCTCGATGCCTAGTGCAACGAAGTTGATCCTATGATCCAGGTCAAAATGAGGACAACAATCTTGAGGCTTAGATTGTTTATCGCTCGTATGGGGAGTTGACTCCTAAACTTCTCGGTCCCTACTATGCAGTGAGGGTCTATGCACTCTTCTATATTTATACTGCTCCTAGCTCCCCGGGATTTGAGGTTCACCACCTCACCTCGATGTGACAACCCCATCAAGAAATATATATCCTCGACTTCAATCCTTAATGGTTTCCCATCAAGGTTGAATCTCTCACTGTCTGGATCCCAGTAATCCACGAGCAACTGTAGCAACCTCAATTGGGCCCTGGTCCCTTTGAGTGCCCAAAACTTGTACAACCTGCATATTTTCAAGGCCATTTGGGCCCCCAGATCTCTTTCCACAGCAACATCTACCTCCTCATGTTCCCTTTCCCTCTATTCTAGCACCATCCTAACCAGACAAACATCACTTTTTGAGTTAGCAACCATAAAAAACTTTGTTTACGGACATATAAGCAGTCTGCAACATTCATAGTCGCGTATAGGTATGAGTATACATTGGTTTTATTTTAGACAGCCATGTATAACCACGTGTATACTCGACCCGATGAATGGTATCCCGCATACACCTAAACCTCTAATTTACGCCTTAAATAACTTAAAAATTGAAACCTAAATACAAAATGCAATCCACTAGAAAGGAAGAGGAGAGGGAGAGGAATTACCTTGTCTAGACGGTTGTTGATTCTGTCACTCGATGCTCCCGCAATCACCAGTTGAAGATCGGAGGTAATTTGGTCCAAAATTCACTATTTGGGTAAAAAAGTCAAATGACATAGTAAAATTTGGTTTTTATTACTATTTATAGCAATTTTTACCCACTTTTCATAGTTTCAGATTGTATTTTCGCCTAATGGGCTAATACAACAGTGGATTGAGTTGGTTTTTGTAGTTTTCACAAGGGAATCTTGCATTTTTTAGCGTTATGTTGACCGTTCATAAATATGGATAGGTATTTTCGCTACCCAACATATAGGATAGGTATCCATTCCACCATGCACACTTGCATTGTCCTATAACTGTCACTCATATACCTTAGGTAGGAACCCATTTTTTAGCGACACAGAACCCTCCATCTGCTCCAAGACGTGTCATTATCAAATGGTAGAGACTTACCAAACATGGGTACCCTAGTTAGATCCTCTGCTCCATTTGGTGCCCATGTAGAGATTTTTTCCGTAGGACCGGGAGTCCCTTGTAGCTAATACATGACTTTATGTTGAGCCTCATTTCTCACTCATAAACATGTTGAACTATACCCAGAGGACTCCTAGGCGAGTTTGATTTACGCTCTTTTCCGACTCATTTTCAAAAAGAGAAAAGATTGCCAAGTGAACTTGTCTCTTTCACACTCGTAAATTGGATTTGAAAGGACATCTATTTGGTACAATGTTATCCATTTTTCAAACCAAGTAGCCTAATATTATGAAAAATGACATTTTTTGGCGTTAAGTTGTGATTGCATCTCATGCCCTTGCTTGCAGTATTGAGTCTATGGCTGGTTCTCGCTTTGCGTTATAAACCGTTTGCCTCAACATTTTTTGCATCCTCAACCAAGTAGAGACTTGTTTATATCCTTTGCAACTTGACACCCTATACCCAGGAGGGAACATTCCCCCGAGTGTCCATCTCTTGCATGCACCTCCTTGCATTAAGCATAAGTATGTTCCACTGTTGAAACTAGTTTTTCTTACTTGCGACACGTGTTTCCTCCTTTCTATCATAGAAATAATTTGAATATGAAAAAACAAAAAAACACGGGTCGGAAAGGACTATTATCTTATATTGGCAGCAGTCGTGTCACCTTTGAACATAACACAAAATTGTTGAGTCCACTTGTCATCATAATTTTTGGTTTAGCATGGCCTTAGGAAGCTGAGCTCGTTACAAAGAGTTTACTCCCCCGACTGGTTACTCTTCCAGTCCCTATGGAGAGTTTGATTGATGCCTCCTACATCTCATGGTTTCATCATTGAGTATATGCTTCCAGATTCTTCCATGTGTCTCATGCTCTTGTTCAAAGGATGTCTATCAACCTATGTCGTCCATTCCTCAGAAATCTTGACTTTGCATGTCGGACATACCCCTAGTTTGTCTCATAATCACATGAATTTGTAGTCCTATTATGCACCCTGGTCCTACTTTCCTCATTGGTAGGTAACCTTGAACCCAACATTCGACATTTCATCATTGGTCGTTGACTGGGTGGTTTCCCTTGTGTTCGAAAGAAATACATCTATTCACACATTGGGATTCATGTAGTATATTGGATTCCATTAGCCTTATTGGTGGTTTCCTCACCTTTGTCAGCAATTTTCCTCATTGGATGTTATTCAGAGGGTCTTTTTCATGTACCGCTTACACTTGGCACATGCAAAAGATGCATAGGTTCATGGGTTCGTGAACATGTTCTTCATCTGATTTACTCCAAATCATCAAGATCATTCTTTGTACCTCGTGTTGAATGATGAGAGATGCCTTAATGCTCTCCTTTCAGCAAGTCTCATTCCATCGACTTCAGCTCATCTATTCTGGAAACGAGACCTAGATTCCTATGAGTACTTAGAGGCTTGTAGTCATTAGTGGAAGGTTCTCTCGCCATCTACAATTATGAATACATCAATGTCCCCTGATTGATGGATTATTCAAGTGTTCGACCCCAACTCCTTTATTCACAATTGCAAGAATGTAATCAGTGCCTTGATACCTAATTTCATCATCGGTAGGTTGTCTCACATTTTTTAACGGTATACCTCAATGATTGATAATCAAACTAAGTCTCATTGTGTTCGACCTCAAATCCTTTATTCACACGATGTAGACTTGCACCTTTGGTGGATTGTGTAGAAGACTTGAATGCATCAGTATGTAGCCGCAACTTTCCTGATTTGTTGCTACCTTTTCATTCGACCAGTACCTTTGTGACTTCAGTGATCATGGGAGATCAGATTATACTCCATTATATACAGATATCTTCAGATTGATTTTGAGATTGGTTTTACTAGGCCTTGTTCGTGACTATGACAACCTTTGGCATGTAACCGCATTTTTATTTGCCTATTCATGGTCACAGACAGTTGTTTGGTATATTTTCACATGAATCAGCGGGGTAATTCAAATTGGTAGCCATGTATGCAAAGTCAGTACAGATTGTAATGAGCAACTACTTCTTCTAGTTGGGTCTCCATTACTCCACTTCTGGGTTTTTATAATGTATTTCGGCCATCGCAGATACCCCTTTGACCTCACACATTAGGGGGCATCTGTTAGAGAAAGATTTGTCTCACCCCATGCAATCTTGCACAGAAGGCCTTTTTCCATTTCCCTATGTTTATAAGTGTGCATGATTTAGGAAAGCATGTGTCTTAATCTATGTAAAAATAAATAAATAAAAATTGTATGTTATTTTATAGTTCTCCCCCAACATGTGGTGACATCACATTGTTTTTCTTCCCCCAATAGGAGCATGATTTTGTTAACTAGGCTCAATATTGGTGACAAAAAGTAGGAGGGACATCAACATCATTGGCACATGGCATTTTGTAGAGAGAAGTTCTCATTTCCAATTATATTTGGTTTGAAAATTAATTTCAATATTTTTTAAATTTAATAAATTTTCTTATTTTTAAAAAATATTTTTTTATTGTTTAATTGCAGTTGTTATTCCACCACTATGGAGCAAAAAGCTAATCCAAATACAAACCCTAACCCCCCATAAGACCCATACAATGAAATTAATCAATGTCTATATGAACTTAGAAACTTAATCGAAGAGCTTAGGAACACAACAAAGGAATCTTGTATTTCATTGGTCACTTCACTTGACACCATCATTGCTTCTATTAAACATGTTTATGGCCAATTATCTTAGATATATTTGAATACAGGGTGAGGATGAGAGAGTACTACTCGACTAGAATTAGTAAGGAAGAGGTCAAAAACTTCTATAAAACCAAAAGCCTAATTGTTCAGTTGTTTATTGTTACAATATAAGGATTACATTTGTAATAAAGTCACCATATGACTTTAGGATACGTTAATGTTCACTTTTTGTGTAAATCGGTTTATCCCACATTCTCAAGTGGAAATGATCTGCTTAGTGTTGACTCACAATTCGTCACCTACTATAAAAGCTCACAAAAAATTGTGAAGGATATATATATATATATATATATATATATATATATATATATATATATATATATATAAAGAAATATTATTAATATCTTTAATAGGTGGGGTCCCCTAGGAAAAAACAAATTGGAATGATTATTTCCTAACATTAAATTTCCCTCAGCATGTTGGCATACAATTAGTTTCAATTGAGACATAATTTCAATTATGGTGCTAAGTGCAATAGTTTAATGATTCCAAGTTTTGTGTAGTGTTTATGAATGCATATGTTTGGATGATGAAAACTATATGCTTGCATTGCTAGTAAGTATGATGTATGGTAGTTTGTGAAGACATCAAACTATGATCAAAACAATATCAGATAAGTTGCAAACATAATTATGTTATATTCTCAACATAATGAAAGCATTAAACATGACACTCATGAAATTATTTGCAAAGGGCATAGTCTTTTGTGTTATTGTGTGATTATATCCCTAGTGAGATAGAAGTTTGTTGCCCATACTTTGGCATTCAAGGTATATTAGGCTTAAAGACTTGAGTGATATAAACTTTAAAGGATTTATATGGTTTGATTTTGGTTCTAACATATATATATGGCTTGGCATTTTCATATGGAAATGATCAATACTATCAAAGCATGGCAAGATATGAAGTTTTAGTTTTTCAATCTCTATGTATATGAGTTTGTTTGTCATTATATCAAAGCATACATGGGAAATGGTTGTTCAATGCATATGCCACGTTTCAGGTATGGTCATACTATTTAGTTTGTTAATATACAAAAGATATGGATACAATTTCTCACCCATTTACATGGATATGTGCGCTGCATGAAATGGATATCATAGTGCACAAACATAAGTTTAAAGGTTAAAATGATATTGTTGGTGATAATGTTTAATATGTGAATGGTATGAGTGTGAAGGTTGATGTACATAAGTTTGAAACCCATTGTGTTTTGGAATATGCATATAGTTTAATAGTTGAAATATCAACATGATGGGAACGAGTTGGCCATGCATTGAATGAGAGAGGATGTGGACATTAATTTCCACAAGCCCGTGCTTTACCACTCTTATTGGCTAGGGTTATTGTCGTTTCATTTGGTTTTTGGTCTGTGGAGGAAGAGCTATAGATTGAATTTGGAAACTCACCTCCTCTTGTTCGTTGTTGCAACCATCTTAGCCTCCATAGCTGGTATAAAAATGATTCGTGGACAAGATATGTACTCACCAGTCTATAAACAAATTTTGCAAAGATTTTGTCAGCAAATTAAGTAGTCATGGATCTGAATTGGATGGTAATGAGTGTGGAAGTATTTATTTTCCCTGATTTTCTCTCATGAAGAAAGGAAAATTGCTTGAACGTTGTTCGGGAGTTTTTCACTTATAAAAAAAATGATTATGCTACCCTCTGATGTATGTGTTACTCCTCCCAAATTCGTATTATCATTTTTCATTTTTTCTTCTTGAAATATTTGTTTGAATAAAGAGTTATGGGTTGAACCCATTTTTATTATGGTGGATATTTCCTCAGTCTTGACCTAGGTTCAAGTTTGAATTTGTAAACACTCTATTCGTTTTTGGAATATGTATGCAACCGGCATTAAAAATACCCTTTGTTTTCTTGATTCGAATCTTGTTGAGTTTCGAATTGGGTTTGAACCTGATTTTATAGATTGTTTTTTTATTACTGGGATGAATATTTGTGTGACCATCATTGGGAGTACCCTCTACTTCATGGATTCGAATATTTTTCATAGAAATGAATTTGTTTAAATATTCATAGAGACTATACTCATTATATATCAATTGCATTTCCTCGTTCATTTTCTACCTCCATTCTATTCAATCTCTTGTTTAACTTGATAGAGTAATGGTCATTTCATTTTGGAAAACAAAGCACATCTCGTACTTGGAATCATCCCGGTTATTTGTCAAAGTTGAGGTTGCACACCCATTGGTTCCTCTTGATGACTATAACACTAATCCTATTGTTCTTTTTCAGATATATGCACCTGAGTATCCAACCTTTGCATTGATTAAAAAAATATTGTGAATTTGGTTTATTAAAAAAAGAAATATTGGGTGAATTCATGTGACAATTGACATCTTTCCATTCGATATTTTGGGTTTGATTTTTCAATTATTAAGAATAAATATGTTTGGACAATTAAAACATGGGATAAAAGGAATGATATCCAAGTGAAAAGTTTAAGTTCTGATTTTGATGGCATAAACTAGGCATTTAACCCCTCATTATTTTATCATTTTCCATGCATTATTTCCTTATTATCCCAATCATATTTCATTATATTTCCAAGTATTTATTCCCCTTATTTACATAGTTTAAAATATTTATTAAGAGAAGTTTTAAAAAAGGATCTATTAAATATGTATCCAACCAACATATGGCATTGATTTTACTTTCTAGTCTGAAGATTATATATGGGAAGTTTGATATTTTGATTTGTTTGTTGTAAACTCATATTATTATGCAGCTTGGAAATGTAGTTTTATGTAAAAGGAATAATCTGGGAACACATTGATTGTTTGAAGAAATTTTTTGGAGTCCTCTTAAAGGAACTCCATACAGATTATTAATTTTACAATGGAAAAATTATACAGTTCTATGAACATAAATGGTTGACTGTGTATGAACATTGAACATAAATTTATCATGTATTCTTTTCATTTCATATCAATTTTCTCTAATTAAACCCATTTATCATTGTATCCTTGTCCTTTATTGATTCATTTTCACTCATTTCCCTTGTTCAAAGAGATAATAGATTGTTCATATGAAGATAATTTTCCAAAGAAGTGTATAGTTCATACTTTGAAAAGAAAAACAATGAAAATGATGCATCTCAAAATGTGGATTTTCTTCCCTGCTTAAATTTATTCCTACTTATTTCTCCCTTGCATGCTTCAATTACTATGTCATTTTCAGAGCCATAGCTAAATCATTTTAAACAAAATTGTAATAGATTTTTACTATGTTGTGTCTTTTATTTTACTTTAATAATTATGCACTATTTGGAATTATGATGCAATTAGATGAGATTTTTCAGTTGAGGGAGTAACAAAAGTGGAAATAAAGAAACCGAGACAAAAGGGGAATATTTCCAAATGTATTTTGGAAACAAGGGAGACACAAGAAAATGAGGTTTTCAATACACTTTGATGTTGATTCTGAAGAGTTTAACTAGCTAGTACAAATTGCCTATCTGAACCTATGTGGGTATCCAACATTTCCACAACCTCCATCTCCTCATAATCCTCCCATATAGCCACATCTTGTTATTCCATATCTCCCTGAACCCTTTTTGTAGCCAACTAATGATGTTTGGGAAAATAACCCCATAAATCCTCCCTTTGGCATAGCTCATTGGCATGATAACCCTCTTCCTCCACCTGCTCCTCTGCAATCAATACTACATGTTGCATATGTTGCCTCCATTGTCCAATCAACTCGTAGAAATTACAAAGTGTTTCGCAATGAACCCAAAATTGACAAAGGAAAGAAACCTTCCAACTCACTTAGCTCAAACACATATCAATAATATTCCATACAACCTTCATCCAAAGTAGACAGTAATAAGAGAGAAATCACGTTTAGGAACATGCACCCTAAAATGATAAAGCTAGAGTTGAAAAAGTCTTATTGTGAAAACTTTCTCAATCTGGGGCCATATGTGTCAAAAGGAAGAAAGGAAAGAGAGGAATTATTCAAAAATAAATACCCTAATTTATTTTAAATTCATAGATAATTTTAGGGGTAAAATTTTGCTCATGGAAAAAATTTGAGAGTTTAAATTTTGAAAGGAAGAATTTTCATTACATTAGTTTAAAAAAAAAATAGAAAATATTTATCCCATATATTAAAATAAAAAACATATACGAAATATAATTCATCCCCTATAAAATAGTAAGAAAATCAATGGAAAGGGGGTTCTCCCTCTCGATTTCATGAAAAAATTCCAATTCACCCCGTCTTTTTTTTAGAATTGATAATTTTGGTGAGTGGATTGCCCAGATTTCTTAAACCAGGATGTTTTTGAAACAATTTCTCCTGCATATCCTCCATAACCTATTGATTAATTTGTTCGAGTGGATTCAGTTCCAAGCACAAGTAACCCATCCCTAGCTCCCTAGGGCTCCACAACATTTTTTTATCGTGAGAGATGTTACTTACGTCCAAGATCAAGATTCGCTCCATTGTCAATTATGAGGGATTACAGGTTTTGATGTCCCATGTTGTTTGTTTCTGTGTTCAATTGAGGTGGGTAAATCTCAGAATATGGTGGCTTTTTCCCCTTTGCTTTTTCTTCGAATGAAGGATTTCTGGCACCAATTTCACCAGAAACGTGTTCCCTTCATACAAGTGTGCTATAGGAATTGAATATCTCCAAAGTGATTGCAATCCAATCATAATTCATAAATATATAAAGAGAAACAATAGTCTTCTTGATATCCATATGAGGGAAAAGGTGTCAAATTTTGGATTGTCCAGGTCAGCTGATGAATAAATGACTCATGGCTCGAGTATTGTATGTGGAACTATGGGCTATCTTGATCCTGACTAAGTCAACTACTATTTTCTCATTGTTCTTAAAAACTGGATGTGGGAAAGATATGGTAGGTTCTTATTATGATATATCTAATTTTGATTGATTCCTTTAAAAAATACATTGTTCTAGTAGGTATTATGCAACTCATTTGATTGATTCCTTAAAAAAAGACATTGTTCTAGCAGGCATTATGAAACTCAGAGCTGACAGAAAAGAGTGATGTTTATAGTTTTGGAGTGGTTCTACTGGAACTGATTTCAAGATGAAATCCTATTTCTTCTCAAGAATATGGTGTTGATTGGAGTATAGTACATTGGTTTTGTATCTCTTAGCCTCTTAATTCTATGAAATTAAACAAAACAATGGGAGGGTACCATATAATTAGTTGAGTTTCTTTGTTGCAGTCTTTTTAATGGCATCATAATTAAGTTTTTTGTGTCTAGCAAATGGAATTTGCATCTTTTAATTTATGTCGGTATACATCATTTTGTAGGCAATATCCTTGATCCAAAAAGGGGACATCCATCCATCCCTTGGAATTAATTTCAAAATAGAGTCTATATGGAAGATTGAAGAAGACTTAATTCCGAGTGTTGAGCCAGTTGGAGTGTATCTATTATAAATCCTTGAATTGGGTGACAAAGAGAAACACATTTCTTATTCCCTTAATAGAGGATTTGCTAGGATGGTAGTTGCATATGGATTTTTCTTGTATCAATGGATTTAGTGATTATAATAATTGGTCATGTTTTCCATGAATGGCTAGTTGAAGATGATGCTTTGACATAATGGGAATGCATGTCTATAGATTCAAATCCTTTGGGTTGGAAAGAGGATTTCCCTAATTGGGTCCTTTGGGTAGGAATCAGAGGTATTTCCACACCCATGATTGTATCTCCATGTCTTATGTATGACTTGAAACTTGGTTGAGTTGGTGAGATTCTTATCTTGAGTACACAATCAAGAATCCAAAAAAAATCATTTATATAAACTTTACATCTATATATGTCATGAGTTTAATATTATAAAATAAACAGAGTAATCTATCTACATGCACTAGTTTTTCAGTGCATACATTAAACGTAATTATACATATGCTTATGTTTTATGTGATGTGCATATACATTACTTTATATTCAACGACTCTTAATAATTTTAAAGTATTTCATGATAGGGAAATATCCCTTCATTCCATTTATAAAAAATTTGATGGCTTCAATTTTATTGTCTGTGTAGGTGGTGTTTTCAAGTTGGAGTTATTCTTACCTGAAGAATATCCAATGGCTTCTCCAAAGGTGTGCTACCCTTTTCTTAATGAATTATTTTATTGTGTTGTAACTTGTTATGTTAGATTTCTGCAGTGTAAGAGATTTGTTATAATATTTCTTGGATAAGTATTATCAACTTGAATTTTTATCAGGATCATGACCATATATTTCTGGTGTCTGTTAATCTTACACATTGTATACAGTTCATATTTATGGAAATTGAATTTTTATCCCTTCATAAATATTTTTGTTGTCTCTTAATATTGCACATTGTATACGGTTCATGTTTATGGCATTTGAATTTTTATACCTTCATGAAGTTATCTGTAAGAGAGTAAAATTCTTTAATTCTATCTCATTTTGTTAGAAATGGGTTCTATGGTTTTATTGTAAAATTCCTATGAGATTAATGTTATACCCTTGTTATAACCTTGCATTTCTTAAGGAGAAATATCATGTATCATCTATACAGGCCACATTTAACATCTTGTCTTTTTGTTTATTTGAAAATGTGTTTCCATAAGAGATAAATTTTTGCAATTGATCATATTGTTGTTACAAGGGTTTTGGATGAGGTTGTGTATTATATTATGATGTTTTGGATGTAGCTTATCACCATCATCTGAGAAAACCTAATATTAAAGCAATGCATTTGCCACCTTTTTTTTGGTTTCTTGATGCCACATGCATAGATAAATACATCTATGTAGATTTTTTTAAATTTTAATAAGTATTTTGTATTCTTATATCAATAATAATACTATTGCATTGGTTTAACATATACTAACATATGGTTAAATTGATTGATGAGAATTTATCCTATCCTTTAAGGTATCACTCTGTTGGATTACTGAGAGGGGGGGTGAATCAATAATAGAGCAATCTAATATTTTTTAACCATAAAATGCAAGTGTTATATCAATGTAGCATTATCATCCAATAGTTGCAGAGTAAATAAACAATGAACAAATGAGAAATCATACACATACATAGTACACCAGTGTTTTTACATGGAAACCCAAAGTGGGAGAAAACCATGGAATGATTTTTCTTATATGTCTTTAAGAATTACATTCATTGGAAGCACCAACTTCCTTTGTTTTCCAGCTACAACTTGAAGGAGACTCCAACCCCCTAGTTTCTCAGGATACAACCTGAGGGAAGCTCCAACTCCCCAATTCTTTGGCTACAACCAGAAGGAGGCTACAACCCCCTATGTTCTTCGGCTACAACCGGAAGGTGGATACAACCACTTTTCCTTGCCCTGTCCAACCGCCTTGACGTAGAAGTAGAATGATGGAACCAC
>ML779641.1:665604-680818 GCA_009831015.1 Picea engelmannii | reverse complement strand
ACCATCAAGACAGGAAGGCACAGGGAAAGAAAACTACTTCATGTTGATTATTGATGATTACTCCAGACTTACTTGGGTTGCATTTCTCAAAGAAAAAGCTGAAGCATTTGAGAAGTTTAAAATATTTAAGGCTTTAACTGAGATTCAAACAGGGAAGAGGTTAAAGGCAGTAAGATCAGACCGGGGAGGAGAGTTTATGTTAAGAGACTTCAAGGAATTCTGCGATGAGCATGGGATCAAGAGAGAATACACAATCCCAAGAACTCCACAACAAAATGGAGTAGTTGAGAGGCAAAACAGAACAGTGCAGGAAATGGCCAGGTCAATGATGAATGAGAAGAACATTGGTCAAACCTACTGGGTAGAAGCAATACACATAGCAGTCCATGTTCTTAACAAATCCCACCTCAGACCACAAAGTGACAAGACACCTTATGAACTGTGGTTTGGAAGACCTGCTTCAATTAAACACTTAAAAGTCTTTGGGAGTAAATGCTACATAAAGAATAATGATGAAAACCTTGGCAAATATGATGACAAGGCTGATGAAGGTATCTTCTTGGGGTATGCTACAAACAGTAAAGGATATAGATTCTATAATAATAGGCTACATAAAATGGTTGATTGTATTGATGCAAAAGTTGATGAAGGAATCCCAACAAGAGAGATGTACAGAAGACATAGTTGAAGCTGAAGATGAACAGGTCCAAGAATCATAAAATGAAGACTCTGAATCAGATCAAGATTCAGACACTCAGATAGACTCAAATCAACAGTCAACTTCAAATTCCTTCTCCAAAATCATTCAAAAGAATCATCCTACAACTCAGATAATTGGAGAAAAAGACAAAGGTGTACAAACCAGGAGAAAGCTAATCAAAACCACCAAACAATCTCATATAGCTTTCATATCCATGCTGGAACCCAAGAATTTCAATGAAGCCAGCAAAGATGATCACTGGGTTAAAGAAATGAATGATGAACTTGATCAAATTGAGAAAAACAATATGTGGGAGATGGTTCATAGACATGAAGGTAAAAACGTCATTGGCTCCAGATAGATCTTTAAGAATAAGTTGAATGAGCAAGGACAAGTTGTTAGGAACAAAGCAAGGTTAGTCTGTAAAGGATATGCTCAGATAGAAGGACTGGATTATGATGAAACATTTGCGCCCGTAGCAAGATTAGAAGCTATTAGAATGTTTCTTGCCTATGCTTGTCATAAAAGGTTTAAATTCTATCAAATGGATGTCAAGTCAGATTTTCTAAATGGAGATTTAAGTGAAGAAGTCTATATGGAACAACCAGAGGGTTTCAAACTGACTGATAACCCTGACTTAGTATGCAAGCTAAAGAAATATTTATATGGGTTAAAACAAGCCCCTCGAGCCTGGTATCATAGACTGGATATGTATCTTAAAGACAAAGGGTTCAAGAGAGGAACAACTGACAACAATCTGTATATTAAAACAGAGGATAATAATTTGCTCATCGTATTGGTCTATGTGGATGACATCATCTTCGGATGTAATAAGGATCCATTGGTACAATGGTTTGCTTCTGTCATGGAATCTGAGTTTGAAATGTCCATGATAGGAGAATTGTCATTTTTTCTTGGTATGCAAATTACTCAGAGGTCTAAAGGGATGTTCATTTCTCAAGAAAAATATCTAAGAGAAATGTTGAAAAGGTTTCAAATGGAAGATTCTAAACCTGTGGGCACACCTATGGTTACTGGCTGCAAATTAAGAAAGGATGATGACTCACCTGATGTTGATCATCATTCATATAGGTCAATGATAGGCAGCCTGTTGTACATCACAGCATCTCGCCCAGACATAATGAATGTTGTAGGAATGGTTGGAAGATATCAGTCTGCACCTAAACAGAGTCACTTAGTAGCTGTCAAAAGAATATTCAGGTATTTGAAAGAAACAATGACTTATGGTATGTGGTATCCCAGAAATCAGAATTTTCAGTTAACCTTTTATTCATATGCAGATTAGGCAAACTGTGTTGATGAGAGAAAAAGCACCAGTGGAGGAGAATTCTTCCTAGGTGACTCATTAGTAGCATGGCTTAGTAAAAAGCAAGGTTCCATTTCTTTATCAACCATAGAGGAAGAGTATATTGCTGCTGCTACCTGTTACACTCAGGTATTATGGATGATTCGGACACTTGCATACTTGGAGGTAAAATTTGTTGCACCGATGCCGATTCATTGTGATAACACTAGTGCCATCAGTGTGTCTAAGAATCATGTATTCCACTCCAAGACCAAGCATATTCCCATAAAATACCATTTTCTGAGAGAGCAGGTCACTAATCAAGTTGTTCAGGTCCAATACATTCCAACCACAGAAAAAATTGCAGACATCTTTACTAAACCCCTAACTAAGACACCTTTTGAATATCTCCGACAGAAGTTGGGTGTCATTTCATCTCACACCTAAAAGAGTCCATCGTGTTAGGGGGACTTTTGTATTGTTTGAATATCTAATGCCTCCTAACATTACTGCAACATCTTAGGGGGAGCATGTCTCTTCTTTGACATTCATGTCAAAGGGGGAGAAAGTGTGATGATTTCAAGATGTTACAGTGGTGTAGTTGCATCATGGGGTTGCCATCAATGCCAAAGGGGGAGATTGTTGGCATGTTTTCAGACAGAAGGCAGAGTATGATGGTTGGCATGTTTAACAGGTAGAGTATTCTTGTCATTGATGGCAAGATCAGATTATTCCTATGGCAAGATTAGATTATTCCTGTCATTGATGACATCGATGGAAAAATAGGAACATAAGTAATTTCAGGAAGACCAACATCACAACTCACACAGAGTCGATAAGTTTAGGAAGACTAGCAGCGCAATAATGATTGAATGACAAGATCAAAGTATTGGTCAAACTCCATTTCGGAGTTTTAGCTATCGAGATTTCGGATATCGGGAGATGGAAATGTCAAGGCTCTTTACAACAGGAGTCTTGAAATCGCGAAATGCGAAACGCCGATATGATTGGTCAAACTCCATTTCAGAGTTTTGTCTATCGAGATTTCGGATATCGGGAGATGGAAATGTCAAGGTTCTTTACAATAGGAGTCCTAAAATCGTGAATCATGAAACACCGAAATCTCATCAATCATCCATCTCAGGGGTTTCTGTGAGTCGTCTGATCACTTCGGAGTTTTGGAAATCGGGAGATGGAGATTTCAAGAACTCCTACCATAGGAGTCCCGAAGTCGCGAACCCCAAAATCACGATATGTGAAATCGCGAAGAGATCTAGACCGTCGAATCATCTAGAGTGTGGACCGTTGATCTGAATCCATTTCGGAGCTTCGGATATTGGGACATGAAGCGTCAAGAAACTCTACCATAGGAATGATGAAATCCTGAAATGCCGAAAAGTGAAACACGTTTTGGCTCAACCTATGGTCGCAGCCATTGGTCACATCTGCGGAAGATGAAGGAAGGAGCTAGTTCAGACAAGCTCCATTTCGGAGTTTTGGGGATCGGGACATGGAGAGTAACGAAATCTTTACCATGGGGATCCTGAAATACCAAAATGTGAATTGGCGAAATAAACGCAAGATCACATGAAGTCAATCCAATGGTGCAGGGGATTTTGGGCACGATCGGAGGGCTAATGTTGCTCCTCGTAGTCTAACTGATGGAAACCATTGATGGTCTCTGTCAAAGGATTCGAAGAGACCTCTGTGTGATTGCCAGAGGAGCTAAAGGGTCTCCAAGCTTCTTCCAGTGAATGAAGACAATTCTTAGAGGGACTGACAAGTGGATGAGCATTGAAGTTTGTAACTGAAGTAGAAAGTATAAGCTCAACTATGCCAGAGAAGACAAAGAGTAT
The DNA here is from genome assembly GCA_009831015.1 of Picea engelmannii. Taxonomy (NCBI): domain Eukaryota; kingdom Viridiplantae; phylum Streptophyta; class Pinopsida; order Pinales; family Pinaceae; genus Picea; species Picea engelmannii. The sequence goes on along the minus strand of ML779641.1, from coordinate 676,956 downwards.
CAACTGCCAGAGAGGCTAAGGAATCTCAACATGACATCCAGTGATGCTAAACGCGTGGGAAAACTGCCAGAGAAGATGAGAAGTCATAATGATGATCAGACAAAGCACTCACTATGAAGAGATGCAGAAGCATTGCGCATATTGCATGCACAAGGTGCACAAAAGTTATAAGAACACGGCACCGAGAAGTGATGAGGTTGTTGTTGCTGAGGTGAAGTAATGCAGGTGTGAAGAAGAAAAGGGGTGGTGCAGCAGCTGAAATGGACAGGAAACAAAAGGTGCATTGAATGGGAATGGCACATAGAGCACAAAAGGCAGAAGAACAGAATGGGCAACGGATGCATGCAGGAAGACAGTGAGGAAGACTAAGTAGCAAAATATTGCAGAACAATGATGAGACTGGTAAGCTATTATTGAACACTATATCACTGTAATAGGTTTCAGTATTTCATATTTATAATCCAGGGTGCTAGGGAGGTGATAGGGAGGACTGGTGTCCTGAGAGGTTCAAGTGGGTGATTGAACACAGGGAGTTGTAGCTTCTTTCTAGTTGGTGCTAGAGAAACCAGGGAGTTGTAGCTTCCTTCTAGTTGGTGCTAGAGAAACCAGGGAGTTGGTGCTTCCTTCTAGTTGGTGCTAGAGAAACCAGGGAGTTGGTGCTTTCTTCTAGTGGGTGCTAGAGAAAACAAAGAGTTGGTTCTCTCAGCAAGTTGCATCTTGCAAAAAACAGAGGTTGTAGCCTCACAATGAGTTGGTGCTCATATGTATGATAATGTAAAGAATGTAAATAATACTTATCATATAAAGAAGAAGAGGTTTTTACCCTGTATGGGTTTCCTTGGGAAATATCTATCTATGTGTTTCTCACATATGTGACTGATGCTGAATGTGCCATTGTTTATATCCCTGCATTATTGTGATCATCATTGAGTGCCTTGTAAAGATTTTAAAAGAATCATAATTGTTTAAGCACGGTAACAACTGATTCACCCCCCCTCTCAGTTGTCCAACAGTTCACATTTTGAAGGATGGAGGGAAAGGTATAGAGGATTCCAAATGAAAATAAAATGGATGTAATTCACAAGAATATAACCCCTTAAATTGAATGCATAAGATGGGACTTGGATTCTATCATTTTTTACCAAGAGTATTGGAAGATGTTTTTGCCTTCGAGATTTATACTAAACTTATCAAGAAAATCTATGATACATTAAAATGACCAAACCTGAAGAGGGGAAGATGTGAATCTTTCTTGAAACCAAGGGTTGAACCCTTGCATCATTCATTACTTCGAAGTAGAGTCCTAGTTGGTTATTAAAGAACCAGACTACAAACAAGAGTGAGGGAGTGATTTGATTCTAGGATGCAAATCGGAGGAAAAGTTAAACCAGATAAGACTGATTAAGTTGTGGGCAAGAAAAAATGAATAAAAAATAAAATAAATAATGAATGAGACATATACAAAGAAATTTGACTGTAACAATGTTTGTATTTGTAATACCCCAAGGCTGAGCCCCTGTTGAATTGTAATGATGTTAATGATATTTATAGGCTAGTGACCCAAGTATTTATACGTTGGAAGGCTTATGTGTTTATTAGGCCGGAGAGCCTATATGTTAAGGCCAGTGAGCCTAATTTTTCTATATGTAATTATGCAAATCATTAATAAAAATAAATCGTTGCATGTAGACCAACCACGAAGAAAGATTTATGGGGGACTAAGCTCCACTAGGAAGGGAAAGGGAAAGGGGTTGAGAGGCTAGGAAAAAGGGGCTAAGATTGAGGGCTTAACCCAAGGGGATATTATAATGTAATTCCTAAATTACTAAAGTTTGGGAATAAACCCTATTATCCTAAGTTCGTTTGGGGAGAGGAATGAAATCCAAGGGGAGAGGAATGAGCTCCTGGAGCGCCAAGTGTCATCTAGGACACATGAAGATTTATGTGGGAAATTCCATCATTGTGGGGGTTCACTAGCAATTCTTTCCATCTTTCCTCACGAGTTTGCTTTCACCATTCTGACGATTATTTCCATCCTTCCCATGCATGCACCCATTCACTCATGCACTGAGCAGGCATACAATTATCCATTTCCGCCATTGTTGAACCCTTTGTCATCGTGAACCTCTGTAATCTATTGAGTCATCCCTTGCCTTACCCATTTTTTCTATTATGGTTACCTGGTTGACTTAAGAGCTGGATAGAAGAAGTAGGTTTTCATGCATGTGGTTTGAAGAGGCGGTTTATCAGGCCCATGGGTTGAAGAGGCAGGTTGACAGGCTTGTGAGAAACTCTCTCCAGGTGAGAGAGGTTACTGGGGAAGTCATTTCTCCTAGAGATCTGACAATTCATGATTTGGCCTGTTGTTGAATCCCTGTAAGGGAAGTGGAGTAGTCGATGGATTGTGGAACAATGAAGGTGTATATTCTCGGGGGTGGGACAGGCATGTGGGTAATGAGATTATGTGAGCAGTGGGTGTAAGTAGGATCCTTGGAGGGAATATTTCCTGTTGCATTGTGCATATTTCCATAGTCTGAGCCTAGCCTAGGATTTCCTTTACCCTAGGTGGAGTTTAGTCCTAGCTCGAGGGTGACCCATTGTTGATAGTTTGGAGCAATGTGGTCTAAGGCTAGGAGGTTCGTGGAAGGTCTGCACGCAGTCGGTGGTCTTCTCATAAAAAGATAAGTACTAATTATGTGTTAATTGTATGATGTGTATCTTGCACATGTGTTATAATGTTATGAGTATTGCTTGTATTTGTTGCATGAGTAGGTTTATTGTTATTTCTACATTAATCCATATTGTAGAAGAATGTTTATGTATGTTTAAATTTTCATTATATATATATATATATATATATATATATATATATATCAGAGCATGATAGTTCAAGTGGCATGACCTGGCTTGGGTGGTTGGGTATGTTACAATCTAGTTTTAGAACAGTTTGGTTTTGAAGTAGTGGCATTGTCCCCAACCAGGGTGGACGGGGGATGTTACAATTTGGTATCAAAACCCATGGTTGCAAAATTGAACCTAGATGGGCCACAAATGTGTAATTTGAAGTAAATATTCCATAGGGATTTGAGGTACAGAGTGCCAGAGCAACGCTGAGAGAGATCTTGGGTGGTATTGGAAAGCTCAAGAGGTATAACAGTTCGATAAACCACAACAGACGTGGTATTGGGACACAAAGTTAAATTTGGGTCGTTGTTTATGTTCAGAAGAAGACAGATCCCCCCACAACCATCAGATATAGAGACAATGCACAGAGGTTAAGCACAGAAGTCCTTCGGACTTCACCCCTCCGACTGTTTTAAAGCTATAGTAGAGAATCACCAAAGTCTTGGAACTACAAAAATCATTTTTCATCATTCGAGAGTTCAGGAGTTTTGACAATGTGTAGATGTGAAGAATCATCGAAGTCACGGGTTTTTGAAGTGATGTGACATGATGACATCACCAAGGGTGACATGGAAGTGTTTGGCAATTTGACAGTTTGGTAGTTCGACATTTTTGTGAAAGTGCCGATGAGAAAACAAAATCGTCGAAGTCCCGAGTTGCCGAAGTGATGTGACATGATGATGTCACTGGGTAACGTGGACCTGCTAATAATTCAGTAGTTTGATAGTTCGACATTTTTAATAAAGTGTCGAAGATAAGAAATCCCCAAAGTCCTGAAATGTTAGATATGATGTGGACCTATCAAGGTCTGCCATGTGTCACTAATTTTTGTACTTTTGACAGATGCTTAGTATCAATTGGGACCTAACACATGTCACTTGATGATGGGGCCACATGTCACCACTTTGATTGGTGAAAGTTGTACTTCGTGGGCCCAAGGAAGTTAAGTAGTTCGGGAGTTTGGCATTCAGAAAAATTTGTTGGAAGAAATTTCAGACCTTCGAAGTCCCGGAGTCCCAAAGTCCTAAAGTTCTGAAGTGACATGGCTTGGTGATGTCACCTGGGGTGACATGGACACACAATATGCATTCCACATGTCATTTTTTTTATCTTTTGAAAGGTTGATTGTGCAGTTAGCACTTGACACGTGTCAGCCCTCAGATTGGGTCACGTGTCTGCTTATTGAAATCTATCGCGTAGCACCTGGGTTGTAGTACTAAGTGGACCCCATGGGTTTTCCACTTCGGTGTTCAGAAGGAATGAAGTGAGAGGAAGGAGAAACCCCTGAAGCTCCAAAGAGCAAAGTAAATCCTCATCGTTCATTAAGAGGGGACACGCTGCAGTAGATCCCGTGGTATGGAGGATTCAAGGTATAAGTAGTTGAGGTCAAGGAATTATGTAGGCCCAAAGGCCAGAGTCCATCGTGACCATTGATCACAAAGGACGTGTGGCACCAGATCCAGATGGTTTGAGTTATAGAATGTTGTGAGTCGAGAACTCCCGGAGGCCGGAATTAATCTTGACCATTGATCGGTATATGACACATGGAGGCAACAAAGGGGGTCTTCGGTGGGCCGGCACTTCAGGAGATTAGTAATGATGTTCTTTGGAAACTGTTTAAGCCCAAAGTACTGGAGTTCCTATCCACCATATATCTAAACAAGGAATAAGAACTGCTGATTTGTATGTCCTCTGAGTATTTAGAGAATTGACGTTCAGGGAAAATGCATTGTAATGGAGGCAGATCCTCCAAAGCCCCAAAGTTATGGAGCCCTGGAGGCCCAAAGAATAGTTTAAGCACATGTTTGTTGTTGCATCCTCTGGTCACATGAATTTGGGGGCTGAAGAAAAGGGGTTAGTGCCCAAAATTTTGTTTTAAGAGAAGAAAAAGGCTTAGAGAAGGAGCCTCTGAGATTTTTAATTGTATAGACCTACACCTAAAGAAGTAAGGAAGTCATGTAAACCAGAAGAAGGGATCCAACATAGATCCAAGAGCCAATTCAATGCTGAGTTGGAATAATCCATGTACAAGATTGGATCATTGAAAAGGCAATTGTTTAAGTATCCATAACTTCCATCTCAAAACTCATAATTGAGCATGGAAGAAGGCATTGGAAATGTATTTAACAATAGAAGATAATTGTTCACCCAAAAATTGGATATGAACAGTCAATTTCTAGTAGAAAATAAGTTTGATATATATTAATGAATCATAATGGTTCATGTTTTCATGAAACTATTAAGAACAATTAGCCTGACAAAGTTTTGGTGGTTGCAGATTTTTGCAAATTTTTGCAGAATTAACAGTTGTCAGATCAGAGTCAGCACAGAGTGCAAAGTGATGGAGGATACATAGGTAGTCTATATCCAAGAATATTAAATCATAGGGTTGAATGTCCAATTGGGTCTAGAAGGAACCAATTCCAATGGACATGGAGGAGGAAAGGAGGAAGACATAAATATGGTTGAGACCCTCAGAAAATTGCAGAAAGATGTCCAGAGCCACAAGGCTGATAATGAAAGGCTCATGAAATCCAAGGAACAATAGGAAGACTTCAACATGAAGTTAATCTAGAGCATGGAAATAATTGAAAAGAAGTTGGATAAGGAGAGTGGCTCTAGCAAATCAAGAAGCCATGGGACCTCTGAGAAGAAAGGAAGATCAAGGAGTGGTAGTAGACATCACCATCACTTCCAAAACCATTCCCAAAGGAGATCACATAGTAGCTCAAGCCCATCCCATGTCAGGAAGCATAGGAGTTCTGGGGTGGATGAATTGAAAGGAGAAATGAATAAGATCAAACCTCCTACTTTTGATGGAGAGCATGAGAATGATGAAGATGTTGAGACATGGATGCTAGGCATGAGGAAGTATTTCCAATTGAATAAATATTCTTCCCATGTAGAAGGAAGGACTGATATCTACCAGCTTAAAGGAAAGGCATCCATGTGGTGGGATTAGCTAATGCAAGTGCAGCACCTCAAAGAGAAAAATGTGACTTGGAAGGAATTCAAGAGTCATTTTGAGAAGAAATACCTGACCAAGAGGTATTATGACAAAAATATGAAAGAGTTCTTTGAACTCAAACTGGGAAGCATGACTATTGATGAATATGAAAGGATATTTCTAAAGTTGTTGAAGTATGTCTCCTTCATCAAGGATGAGATAGTTAAGATTCAGAGGTACCTGAGTGGGCTTCCATCTTTCATCAGTGATAAAATCCAATATGATGATCCCAATACTTTGGAGTTAACCATAAGGAGAGAAAAATGCTTATATGATGAGCAAAAAGGAAATCCTACTTTCCAGAAGGCTTGGGAGGGCAAGAAGAAGTTTAAGAAGGAACAAAGATAGAAGGGGAGTAAGCCTCCATTTTTCAGAAATAGTCCTCAAGGACAACCATCTTTTAGAGAGCATAGAATGGTTGTGGTAGGTGGGAAAAGGCCAAGGCAGACACCCATTCAATGTTGGGGATGTAAATGAGACCATAAGTATAGAAATTTTCATCCCAAAGGTGCCAAAGTGAGATTTTTCCACAATGTACATCAAGAAGAAACAGTGGAGGACATGGGCATAAGTATACCTAGGATCTATGCAACCCTACACAATAAGTGTTATCACTAGAATTCCATCCACAAATGGTTATAGGAATCCGGCATATTCAAACACCCATTAGTTCATCCATGGCCCATAAAATGCATTTCCAAAGGGCACAAAACTATACAACTGGTTAAAAAATCAGCATGCACTAAGGATACAAAGGCAGTGCGTGCACGTGTGACAGTCGAATAATATCAGAAAAGCGCATATGCACCCCATGCGTGACTGTCAACGCAAAAATCTGTGCACACCTCAGAATGGCACATTTATGATTTTGGTCAGCCTTCCACCCACTTCTGGTTCATCTCCCAAGTCGATTTGACACCCAAATCCGAGTTGAATCCAAGTGGGGGGCTGGTCAAAGACCTAAGGGTGCCCTAAAGAGCCCCTTGTTCACACCAAAGACTAGTTGAATAATGCCTCAAATCTTTACTTAAAAAGAGGCCATGGGTGCACTATATTTTCAAGGAATTCATTTGTATTGTTATGCTTCTTATATTCTCTTGGAGAATCCTCTTTTCTCACCAAGAGCATACAAGCACCATTTCATTTAGCTATTCACATCACCTCTTGAGTGAATGGGCTTTGGATTTATTCACCATTTCCTTTTAGTTTCCTACTTGTAAGAAGAGCTCAATCATTGGGAGTTCAAGAGCCCTCCCTTGGAGGAAGAGGGGACCCATAGTCTCCCTTTATCTTTGGTTTTTTCCCACTAATACAACTTATCCATTGGTGGCATGCATGTTGTTTAATTTTTGTTCTATTTCTCCTATGCACTCTAGTTTAGTTTCTTTTATTGTTATTAGTTTAGTTCTTTGTTTATTTCTTATGCTTGGTGTTTATAACTCTTGCATTCACTATTGTCTTGTCCAGCTAACCCAGCTGGACTTGTAAGGGTCCTTATTTTTCTCATTTTGGTGACGAAAGGGACGCAATAGATTGGCGACTCCACTGGGGATTGGTATCAATTTACCCCCCATTTGGGTTGTTTGAGAACTTCATTTTGATTTATTTAACTTGCAGGAACCATAACCGGCCCATGCCCGCCTGCAAAAAGCTAAATTTAGAGCTGAGTTGAGAGAATTTCATCCGAAATTTCTTTCACATCCATGTAACAGAAAGTGTGCGGGCTTTTTAACCCACAATCGTGTCTTCCGAGCACGTGTGCCAAACCCACTGTGTTTCTTAGCGCATTTTGCACACTACGCCAAAAGGTCATTTTTAATTTGCGCATTGGCGCCCAATGCGCCTCTATATACTCTGTGACCCGCGCATATGTCCATAAAATTATACATTGTAAGGGTTTTTGTGATCTGTTGGAGGCCCATAGACTTCTTAAGTTTGATTCTATGCAGATTGTAATACGCACCACACTTAGATTCCCTCTCCACATGAAGGGTTAGTCAAAACATAAGCACTTAGGGGGTTAAAATCCATATTTATCCTCTTTTTGCTTTCATTTTTTCCACATGGATGGCTTGCTTTGATTAAAGATAAGTTGGAATCATTCTATATCACAAATATACTTACTTACATTGGGACCAAAAATTGAACGTCAATCTTTGAGTATGCTCTTCTCTCGCGCCATAAAGCGATCTTGAGAATCAGAAAAATGATTGAGGGGAGATTTCATCTCCCTTAAAGACAAAATATTTAGGAGAGGACAACAGCCCCCTTGAGACACCTCTTAGTTTTCTTTTCAAACACATCTTAAATTTGTAAGGGCCCATACATGCCCACATGCTACAAAGATAGGATATTTTTTAAATTTACTTTCTTAGACTACATCACTAGGGAAGTTTAAAGGTTTTGTAACGGGCCCATACATGCCCACATGTCTGCAATCTAGGATATTTTTTGAAGATTTCTTAGATTAAATCACACTAGGGAGTTAAAGGATTGGTAAAGGACCCATATGTACACATGCTAGTTCTCTAGGGACTTTAAAATTCTGCAAGGTTGTACCAATGGCATTTAGTAAATTAGGTAATCAAGACTTGTAAGGACCACACGAAGTCCACATGCATCAAGGTGACACCTAAATTATTAAAAATTTGGAACACTTTCACGTGTTCACACACAAAGTCACTACTCACTCATATAGTTTCCATCTCGAAACATGGAGGTTGAAGTAAGTTTCCTCCAAAGGGATTCCAAAACACCCCACCCTTTTTTTGACGAAACTATCCACTCCCACTTAATTTTAATGAGATTGGTTCACACCCCCAATCTCTCACACAACCACATCTAATTTTTTTCTAAAAACTCACTAATTTTTCCTCTACAGGAGGTGCCAAAAGAAATTTTTTAGACTAGGTAGGATCTCGGGGATAAGCATCCAAATAACTCCCCGTTATATGGTTCTCACATCTTTAAACAATAGAAGTTGTCAAATAGGAAACTTTAAATCCTCCAAGTCAAGTGTTCCTACACCATAAGGAAGGGAGATACCCATGAAGGGTTGAAGGATGATGTCTGGTTGTTCTATGTGTCCCCCCCTTGACGAACCCACCTCTTGGACGAGATCCAACCCGTGACCCATTTCTTAGGCCGAAAATCTAAATGTCGCACTTTGACCGAGGTACCTAGTGACCAAATTTTAGGACATCTACCCAGGTGGCAATTATGGGTTGCAATTGCACCTTGATCAGATTTTGTGTGGCTATTGGGAAATATCGCTAGCTCTTTTGGGATATGCACCCTCTACCCCTCATTATAACTGATTACTTCATCATTAACTAGTTTCTCTTCTGGTGGCTTCAAACCCCACTGTTGAGTGCTATTGGAAGGTCCAATGCTATTTGAGAGGAAGGAAGTTATGTCTTTTAGGAAACGAGCATTTGTTTTCTTTGTTCTCCCACGCAGACAAAAACCACCTACCCATATGTATGTTTCTTTATCAATTGATTTATGTATGCTTCTCTTGTGATTACATACAATTGTGAAATATATTGTGAAGGTCCAAAAATCATAAACAAAGCCTCTTGTTCATTTATTTTATCTCATTGCCATTTGAACACATCCACTTTTCTAGTCGGACATCATAGAGGACCCACAGAATCCCATTCGTTCTAGATGCTTTCTAAATCTCCCTCCCATTCTAGGGGGAGTTCCTAGTCTTGCCAACTCATTGGCTCCACCTTCTCACACTCTTGTGAGTGCTACTGTCTTGGGATCTGCTTTGCTTGGTTCCACTTTACTTGGGTCCACTTCCCAAGGTCAACCATCCACCCACTTTCCTTTACAAGGAATCGGGGGGCACACTTCTTCCTCAGGAGGAAGTACAACCCCACCTAGCCACCCTCACGGATCAGGGACACACCACACTCACACCATGGCTGGAATGAACCCTCTTCAGGGGTTAGGAACACAAAACATTCCCACCATGAAGGGAATTAATCCCCCACCACAACCCCAGATGCCATACTTGTCTTCCCTCAACATATCGGATCTGACTAAGCTCGCCAATGATCCTATATTACATGACCCCACATGTCCCACAATGTCTACCAAACTCCCTTCATACATTCCCAAGTTTGAAGGAAAAGCAGGAGATAACCCGGCCAACCATATTATGACCTTCCACTTATGGTTCTCTTCAAACAACATCATGGATGACTCTGTTTGGTTGAGATTATTTCAATGCACACTCACTGGCCCATCAGCCAAGTGGTATGTAGAAGAAAAATATGGATCCCATGTGACCTTTGAGTCTTTGGCCAAAGCATTTTTTACCTTATTTCAACTACCAATCTGTCATGACAATGGCCTCGAACTACTCTCAGAGTTTAAACAAACCTTTGCTACACACATCGCTAACCACATTCACGAACGGCATCGGCGACGTAGTCTATGTAAAGCAGAATCCACCAAGCAACAATGCCTTAATTGGTTTCTCAAATCACTTGTTTCCCTCCTTGTCAAGGATGTGGCCACCACCTTCCCCCAGTCTGAAGAATAAGCTATCAACAAGGCTCAACAGTTTGAGCTCATTTGTTCACAATTAGGATACTTATATACGGTACTACCTGACACCCTGAGACCCATGCCATTTGGCTAGGACAAACCTGGGATGTCTCACTCCGCGGATGGATTGATTGGTACCACTACACACCACAATCCACACCTCCAACAACCACCTATGTATGGAACACCTCAATATCTGTTGGTATATGGAGGACCCCCTTATTATCCTCCTCCCCCTTATCAACAACCATATCCTACTGCCCTCCCACCACCCATAAGTGGATCCCCACCGGCACCCACAGTACGCCCAGTAGCCCAACCAAATTTTGGTACCCCCTCTACATCTGCTTACACCCTAAGCACTAGTGAAAGCGCCACGCCTTCCTATGTACCTTACAAATAATTACCCCAAAATAATCTGTACTTGTCGTTTCCTGGCCCTCCACAACCCATGGCTCCACCACCAGGACACCCACACATTGGGGTTAATTTTGTTCAGCCCTCTCCCATTCAGCAATATCAAAATTTCGAACAGTTGAATATGGAAAATCTGACCCATCAGTCGAATAATTCCAAAAATAAAGGAAAAAACCAAAACAATAATAACCCAGGACCAGGAGGGAACCAAAACCACCCCCAACAGAACCAACCGGTCGGGGGCAACCAGAACCAGGGGAACCAGAACCCCCAAGGGGGCAATAACAACAAATGCCAAGGGAAGAATAACAACACTCTTATGACAAACTTCCCTTGTTCCCTTTGTGGTGAGTATGGACATTATACCCACCATTTCCCTCAAATTGATGACTTTAAATGGATGAAAGAATGTAAAAATAGATAATGTTCCCCAGTACCGCCTGCTCCCCAGAAGACCCCACAAC